>NDGN011296183.1:0-12344 GCA_002564285.1 Tympanoctomys barrerae
CCCCGCCCCCTGGTGAGCTGAGCTGGCTACACACACACACACACACACACACACACACACACAAATAAATAAAATTTAAAAAAAAAGAAGCCCAAGAGTCAGGTTCTGGGCTGCCTAGGCAGAAGGTGCCACAGCCTAGTACTGCAGCCAGCGCCCACAGCAGGCTCCTCCTCAGCAGCAGGGCCCTGGAGCTGACTCGCTTAGCTTCAGTTGGTGATGCCAGCTAACCTCCTGTCACCCAAAACAGGTCCTCCACAGTGGCATTCTGAAGATGTTACTGAGGGGCTCACAGGGACACTGAGTAGAGTCAGCTCTCAGTCAGCTCTCGTTCCAGGAGCAGCTGCTTCTCCCCGTGTCAAGGCCAACTACCCCAAAGGGCAAACAGCAAGCCTTGCCCATCTGATAGCTGCCTCAGTCTCCCCTAGGATGACTTCTTTCATCAACTTTCCTTCAAGCTCTTCCAGTCTGTTTAAAAGCTTCTGAAACTGGCACCCATAGAGTGTCTGAAAACTGTTGGTGATTCTGTTTCCTATGGAATCTAACTGAAGGCTGCGAATCCCCAGAGAGTAGCAAGGGCTGGTGCTGGGCTTCCAGGTGGGGTTAGTGGGCAAAGTCTCGGAGAAGGACAAGTGCTACAGGAGGGATAGCACAGAGATGCCTTCCCTGAGATTTCAGCAATTCTTTGCCTTGAATCCCAAAGTAGGTACGGAACTGGGAGATAAACTCAATAGGAAAAGTTACATGCAGTTTAAGTGGTATCAGCTAAAATTCAATCGTCATTCAAAATCCTCTGCGCAGAGGTTGCACCAAGCAGATAGCGGCCTGGGGAATTTTCCAGAAGAAAAGGGGTCAGCATAAAGAAGAGAAAACCAGTACTAGGGGATTATATAGGGTAACAAGCAGGGAGTATGTCCCTTGAATAGAGCAGGAGACTCAGATGCAGAAGAGAACTAGGACACAAGGTCAATGTGCTGAAATTGAATTGTGCTGCCAACCTAGGTGTCTTCTGTTATCTCTATTCAAAAGAGGGGTAGAGGGTCAGCAAGATAGCTCAGCAGACTAAGCACCTGCTTGGGCAAGCACAGGGACTGGAGTTCAATCCCCGGTATTGCATGCTGCAACAGCCCCACCCATCTCCAGGCACACTGAGCTGGCAACCAAGTCTGGAAGTGGTGGTGTGTGCCTGTAATCCCAGCACTGGGGAAGCTGAAAACAGGAGGATCACGATGAGTCTGAACTGCATGGTGAGACCCTGTACCAAATACATAAATTTTTAAAAAAGGATGGGGTAGCAAGTGGGAACATCTATGAGATGAGCCATAAAGCTCACAAGACTGAAGAAACAGAAGCATTCTGGGTTATTACATCATAAACTCACCCAAAGTTGGCTGTGGTAGAGCACACCTACAGTTCTAGCACTGAAGAGGCTGGGGTAGGAGGATCAAAAATTTGAGATCATTCTGAGCTACATAGTGAGTTCAAAGTCAGCCTAGACAACATAGCAAGCCCTTACCTCAAATAAAGAGAAAAACAAATAAACATATAAACCCATCCTAGTTCAGGTTGAGGTTTGTAATATTACTTACCTGATGTCTTGAAGGTAATGCTTATGCTTTTTTTAAATGCTTATGCTTTGTGTCAACTTCCTATTATTTTGTTATGGCAGTATGCATTTTAAATACATCAACATTAATTACATTCATTGGCATTATTTGTCCAATGAACTTTGTCCGTTGTCATGGGCATCAGGATGGCACAATGGTGAGTGCTACACACTTTCAAACCAGGAAAATAGATGCTCCCTGCCAAGAAGAAAAGCACCAATGAAGTTATAAAATCACAAGCAAGACATATATATTACAGCCAGGATGAGTGTGTAGATGACACAGGAGGTCACTGAGAGGAGCAGGAGTTGCAGGCTGGTAGCGTGATGGTGCTTGGCTGACCACGGAAGGGTGAGATGGGCAGAGAACAAATTGATGGGTGGGGGCCCAGCCTATGTAAAAACAAAGACAGCCAGAAATGTGGGGGGGTAGGGGGAGGGAAAAGGTAAGGCTTCCTGCAGCAGAGCTGGTCGTGCTGAGCCCTGGAGGAAGAAAGTTTAGATTATGAGAGGGGGCTGGATAATCTCAACCTGGACAGTTGGACTCTTTGGAAGGAAAAGATCTGCTAGAGGTGAATGACAGATCCCAGAACCAGTATGTAAAGCAAGCCTGAGGTAGGAAATGTGGATCTAACTGACAAGAAAAGGCACTGGAACAAGGGAAGAGATGAGCTGGTGAGACACAAACTTGATCTTTTTAAAAAAGAAAGACAACACTTGCAATCCCACAACCGTGGCATAATGATCATGAGCATAGCTTGGCACATAGTTTCCAAGAACGTTGTCCTGCTTATATACTTCTTTGGTTTGAGAGAGCATAGAGAGCCCGGCTACTTCCCTGCTTGAAATCTCGGGCACATTCCTTCACCTTTTAAGTCCTTTAAGTCCCTCTTCCCTCAATTGCAGATGGACTCATATTCCACCTTGCAGAAAAGAAATGGTGCAGTCTGCGCAGGTGCTCTTGGCACTGGGCTTGCCGTAGCGAGAGCTCAACATACAACTGGACGCTGCTATGAGGCTGCGCGTCACTCTCTCCTCAAATGCATGCACAGCTTGCTTTGTCATACTTTATCTGACCATTCTCGTCTGGGTATGTATTTAGGATACTTCTAAAATTACTGCTATAATTCTCTCATGTAATGTTGTCACAAACAGCCTTGGCTATTTAACTTTAAAGAATGTCTGTTAGTTTTCCCGAAATGAGAAGAGTCGGGCTACGATTTGACACATTTCAACGTTGTTGGATAGTGTGTGATACAAAGGAAAAGGAGGACTTGGTAGCTGCTTTCAGAAGGAGAATGAATAAAAGTTGGCTTAAAATCTATAAGCAATATGTATGATCAAATAAAAGATTTTCAGGGAATATACTAACCCCTCCATCTTTGTACATTTTGAATTTTTCCACCTTATGACAAGAAGTGCTTTCTTTTGTTTCCAATACTGTGGGCCTTGTCAGTCAAGTATTATATAGTGCTGCTGTTGCCCTCCCCTAAAAATGTGCTGTCCCGTGGTACCAAGGAAAATGACCTTATGTAGAGCGAAGTTCTTGATGGAGTCTGGTTAACATGGAGGCCTGAGGGCGGATGGACCCTAGTCCAGTACATCTAGTGTCTTATGAAAAAGCAATGGAGACATGGAGATTCAGGGAGCAGATGGACACCCACGAGCTAAGGAGAAAGGCCTGGAACAGAGCTCCTCTCCACAGCTCTCAGAAGGGACCAACCCAGTGAACACCTTGATTTTAAACTCCAGCCTCAGTAACTATGAGAAAGTGAATTTCTCTTTTTTTAAGCCATGAACTTTGTTATGGCATCTCTAAAAAAGTAATATAATTTTAATTTATATTTTTAAATTTGGTATGCACAGATGGATTAATTACAATCCTTACACATGGTGTGCTGCCATCACGGGCTTGAGAATAGGCTGTTCTACTGTTGGGAAGTTCACGGTGTTTCTGCCTCACTACAGGCCTACCATAATGGAGCCACTCACCTTGCACTATCACCTCTGAAACCATGAGCCAAATAAACTTTTCCTATTTAAATCGTTTTTCTCAGGGCCAGCCAAATAGCTCAGCAGATTAACATGCCTGCAAGCAGGCACTGGGGCCACAGGTTCAATCTCCAGGCCTGCCGTGCTGGCTCTGCCCCCAGCCACACTGAGATGGCAATTGAGACTAGACATGGTGGTGCATACCTATAATCCCAGCTCTTGGGAGGCTGTAAACAGGCAGATTACTACAAGTCCGATCTAGGAGTGAGACCCTGAACACCCTATAGACCTTTCCCTAAGATACAAAAAAAAAAAAAAAAAAATTGTTTTTCTCAGGTGTTTTATCACAGTACTGAAAAGCTGACCAATAGTTTTGTACTGCTGAGTCATCTACCTTGTCACCTATTGCTGTAGTTCCTTTGTTTTATTACTTTACTGTTTTGAAATAAAACCACCAGGATGCTCTCATTCTTTCTTTTCTCATTCTTTCTACTATTTTATCATGAAGACCTAGTGGGGAATCTCTGATTTAGGGCAGGAGGAGTCTCAGGACTACTTGAGCTTGCAGGTGCAGGATCTTCTGACCTCAGTGGCGCTCAGAAATTCACCCAAAACAACCTGAGGATCTGCTTCTTAAAATGAAGTGTTTCCCTTAGGCCAGCACTAGAGAGGATGGAAGAGTTGAATGACTCATGTTGCTCTGATTACAAAAGGTGAACAGAGGCAAATGTTATTAATATGAGTCAGAATTTACCCAGTGGGTTTAAGTAAATAACCCTAAAAGTCTTATGCCCTTCAGTTCCTCAATGAAAGCAGTGTGGTGATACCTTCTGGAGAGAAGTGGTGTGGTTTGCTAGGAATAGCATGGCTCTGGCAGGAGAGCACCTGGTGGCAGTCAGCTACTGCCTCTTACTGCATGACTTTGTGTGAGTCACAGGATAAAATGGTGCTCAGAGATGCTCTAAGCTCAGAGACACACTGCCCCCTTCTCTGTTCATACAAAACTCATTTCTAGTTCTCCAAGTGGACAAGAAGGATCTACAGAATGCACTTTTGCTTTGTAGTAGGGTTTGGGGTAAACAAGTGCTGGTGGTTGTACAACACCTGCATTTGCAGATGATGCTGGGTTCTCACACCCAGAGCTTAAGGTCACAGCTGGACCAAAGCTCCTTCCTCCACCACCATCACAGGTCTCTGGAGAGGCATCTTCTACCTTCCATCATTCTCCTGTCTCTGTCAAACACTACGTACTGTTCGTGTATTTTGGTGCTTTTCTAAAGGCTGTGTAAAAGACGTTTTCAAAAGTAGAAAATGGAGAGAGTTGGAGATGGCACAGGAGGCAGTAAGGGAGGGAGAAAGTCTAACTACTGCAAACATCAAAATACAATGACCTTTGTGCCATAAATGAGGAGGATTGGAAGAAATGGCTTATTTTACAGCCAAAGTTTTTGAAATGTAGAATTTGCTGGGTTGGCAGGTTAATCCCATTTATGCTGCAGAAAGTATTTCAGGACATTAAAGGATTTATTTGTTTGCTAATCTGCTTCAAACTCCGGAGGCCTTTTTACAAAATAAGGAGGTGGAGGGAAAAGAAAGGGCTAGGAACAGAGGAAGGAATTTCACTCCTGCTTTGGCTATGAGTTTTGTTAACTGAATGTGTGTTCCAGTGGAGAACCCATTCTATGAGTACAGCACCTATTACTGTATTTATAACATGGGCAGTGTGGAGTGTGCCTGTTTGTTCTGACTTGTTTTTGAAAGTAAATGTGATCTTTCTCTGTAAACTCATAAGCAAGAACATATTTCTTCTGCTAGTTCAAAACTAGGATTTAAAGAACTTGTTTGAGAGAGAAGCAAATGAAAAGCGAAGCCAGACTGCCAGCAATCTTTACCCTTCACTACTGGATTTGTTCAGAGCAACCACCAAGAGTGATTTGAATTTGGAATAGTTCCCTTTCTACCCAGCGCTAAAGCCCCTTTTCCCCAAATGCAAACAAACATTTGCTTTACTGTTGCCTTTTTCCTTGTGGATGGACTACACAGTGCAAGAGCCAAACATCCTCTTAATCTCTTTTTCAAAGACTATAACCTTCTTTTGG
Source organism: Tympanoctomys barrerae (assembly GCA_002564285.1). NCBI lineage: Eukaryota > Metazoa > Chordata > Mammalia > Rodentia > Octodontidae > Tympanoctomys > Tympanoctomys barrerae. The sequence goes on from NDGN011296183.1 coordinate 5,695, forward strand.
GAAGGCAGTCATTTTGTTTTGTTCCACAGCACCTTGACAATGCCGAGAAAACATAATCCTTTACTTACAATGGAATCTCAGATTTGCTGTTCCATTACCCGGTAGCCTAAGCATTTGTATTAAAAGACAGTTAAGCTTTTTTCAGTGAGGCATTTCCTTCCTTACCTTCCTCACAGAAAGTTCTGCTTTATTTTTAGTAATATCCTGGCCCCTGTTATTGTATTTGTGCACATAATCCCTTCACAATAATGCTCAGCACTCCGGTGGCAAGGTCCCCCAAGGAACTCAAAGGCCTTTACAAACGTTAATTAATTCTCCCAGCACCCCTGTGTGAGATGGGTGAGTATTCCATTCCGGTTGGTATATTATTATTCCCATTTTGTTATTTTGCCAAAATTTTTCTGCCTTCTTCCCCAGTGAGCTTCCTAATGGAATTCATCTCTCGTCTACTAGGGCTGACTATAAAGTCCACAGTAAAGGAACAGCAATAAAAGGAAACAAAAAAGCACTTGAATGAACTGTGATATCCAGAGGACGGGAGGGCCCAGTGTGCAGAGGACTACACCCCCTGCGCCCGCTTCTCCACCTCTATTGGTAAACTGTGAAGGAGAGGGAAGAGAGGGTCACACTTTTCTTCCTGTTCATGGAGACCAGAGGAAAAAATCAGTGCTGGTGACAGTGACACACAACTTCCTCCCAGAAAGTTGGGCAAATTCCCATGAGGGACCAGCTTGTTTCTAGGGCTGGTGGGCTCTGGGATGATGACGTCTACCTTACTCTAAGAGGGTGAAAGGTAGAGCCCCCCAAAAGCCACTGGAAAAAATCCTTATTGTTCTTTGGGTTAGAACAATCTGGCTCTGTGCTAAAATATCACTGCCATTTTTTTTTAGGGACGCCAACTATTTTGTGAGAAAACTCTACCAAAAAAAATCCTAGCATTTTATAGGAGTTTGGTCCTTTGTGACTTATAATACGTTTAAATCAGAGTATTAATATTTCTATCTGTATTTGAGTGATTTCTCTAGCTCCAAGCTTTTACAACTATTTTAATGTTAAAATGGGAGTCTCTAGGAGGCTTAGCGTGGGTGGGGCCCTTGTTGAAGGTGAACCCGGGAGACACAGCTCAAGAGGCTGAGGTGGCCAATGGGGTCCTTGGACTCCTGGCCAAGGCTCTTTTCAACATGCTCATCATCCTCTCTGAAGAATTCCTACTGAGAAGTTAAATGCAGGAGGCAAAGTACAGAAGGCCACAGGTGGTTTTTTTTGTGTATGGAAATATGCAAAAAAAAAAAAAGGTAATTATAAAATTTTAAAAGTTGGACTGGAGGACAAATTATTTTCCTTCACTCACAGTAGAAGCTGGAGATGAACTTTGCAGTGGTTTTAGGCTTTTCCACATACATGTAAATAAAATTCAGGGAAACAATAAATATGAATTTGAGATAAAATGGGAGAATTAGATGGACAAATTCTCTGTGCTCCAAGTTCCTGACCACTGACCTCAGTAACCTCAGTGCTGCCTGATGCCCTATGACACACACAAGGTCTCCTTGCTCTCTTACATTTCCAATGCTTCCTCTTATATCCTCATGCTCAGCTGAGAAAATAGCCCTACCTTTCCGAAGTTGCTCCTGACCGACCTGCACCATGACCCTGCCCTTCCTTTTATCTCCATGCACAACTCCTTTGCACTCATGTACAAAGTCAAGCCCACCCCAGGCCCTTGGCCCTGTAATCTTTCCTGGCTCTGCTGCTGCTAGAAATGCGGTCCTGCTTAGTTGGATCTGGGTTTAGATTCCTTTGTCTCCATTGTGCCAGGAAGCACTGGCATCGCAGTGTCACTGAACATATAGGCCACTGGGGGGCCCATGTTCCAACCATCAGGTGAACTTCATGGCGCTCACGATCTTTCATACAAATACCAAATTGACAGGGTCATCTCAGAGAGGGAAAGAGATAATTTTTTCTTCCTTTATTTGTTTTTGGGGCAGTATTGGGGAAAGAATCCAGGGATGTTCCTGCTACATTTTTTGGCACAGTAAAGAGACCAATAAAAGAGGTCTTTATTGTGAACTTGAGGAAGACCACAGGAAAGGAGAGACATGGAGCTTCTGAGGGCCTGGCCGGGGAGAATAAAGGTTATATAGGGCCAGAATGGAGGGTGAGGTTTAGGGGGCGGTCTTCATGACATGGCAGGCAGTGATTGGAAGGAGGTGGGAACAAGGAAATAGGATATTGTGAAAAGGAAGTAGGAAGTTGTAATTTAACCAGGGAGGAGGAAAGCAGTGCATAGCACATGGCCTCTGGTGGCCTGTGCCATATTTGGCTTGCCACCATGACTAAGAATTTTTTATCGAGGCAAAGAAAACCCATCATTTCCCACCTTTTTACAGTTTTTTATTTTGAGGCAAGGTCCCACTGTGTCGTCCATGCTAGGCTCCAACTTGCAATGCTTCTGCCTCAGCCTCCTGAGTAACTGAGGTTATAGGTGTTCCCCGAGCACCTGGTGAAGAGATGCTCTGGGCGAAAAGAATGCCAAGGTTTCAGTTTCTCATCTCTCAGAGCAGAGACAAAATGCCCAACATCCAAAAATCATAAGGGAAAGACTTACCAAGCTCACAGTGTGTGGAGGTTTCAGTTCACTATCGGTTTCCTCCAAGACAAGGTGACACATAGCAGAGAGGCAATGATTCATGGCCGCAGAAGACAGCAAAATCAATAGCTGAACCTTAACAGTGGCTTTCTGCCCCTTTTATACTCCATCCAGGCTGCTGGGATTAGGGCGGTGCCAATCCAATCAGTCAACTAGCTTTAGGTTTTGGTGGCAGTGGCACAGTTAGAAGACAAGGAGAGATGGGGAGGGGGTTTTATCAACTCTGATGACACGGAAAGGATGGAGGGCAGAGAGCTGGGCAGACCCTCTGACCGGAGACAGGGAGGATGAGACTTCATGGCCTTTTGATGGGGCGGATCTTGAGGGGGGTGGGTTCAGGGACACACAAGAGTTGATTTGGGGCTCCTTTGTGTGTGGGGGAAAGGTAAAAGGAAGCTGAATTCAGGGCTGGAGTGGGGGAGCAGGAGAGAGTGGTCACTGGGAAGAAAGATGTTGTTCTGGGGATTCAGCCATGTTGGATCAGGGCCATCATAATTTTGCAGTTTATACTCAGTTTTGTACCAGCAATAATTTACCCTTAATCCTAGCACCCTTAACCCCAGCATTGCCCTACAAATCAGTCACACACTCTAGGCTCAGCAACCTCTGAAAAAGGCCCATCTAAAACTGCAAGAGGCTTTGAGGGACATCAAGACACAAACCATAACACCAAGAGATTAGAAATGAGCACTCTGTAGACATAGAACCTGCGTAGGACACTGGCTTCCAACGGCAAACTTGGTGAAGTCTGAACTTTCAACGTATTTGGCAAACTGAGGAGACAATGAGGATGGTAGGAAATTTTGTATGTTTATGGTACAAATACTTTATATAACACACATCCAAGTCTAAGTATTGTTGGGAACATTTTTATTATGTTTTTCTAATTTATATCATAAAAAACTATGCAAACAGTTTTGGCCATATCCATTTTAAATTCAATACTTGAAAAAGTGATGAATGGAGGAAACAAAATACTTCAACAAGAGGCCCATGAAGTATTAATAAATTAAGATCAGCACCAGTGATCCTTATTGAAACCATATATTTAGCATGGCATGAATTTATCGGACAAGTTTTCTCAAATGTCTAAGAAAGACCAAGTAAGTAATTATTTTTCTGAATTTTATTTTTAGCAGTATTCATTTATTTTCTTCACCAATATTCATTGAGTGTGAACTCAATTTTTCTGGGAATACAGCAGCAAACAAAACACTGAAAATAAAAAAGGTGGTTACATGAAGCAGTGGGAACATAATAAAGTTGCCTTTTAAAGCCATTTACATCTATGAAAGTAAAAATTTTAATTCAGAATCTCTGATACATCCATCTGTGCCACTGTATTCAGCTCAACTGAGAGTGACACTGAATTCTCCTTGATCTAACAATCCAACATCTTCAAAATTCATTCTCAAGAGCATTCTCCTTCCTGGTGGCTGGCATCGTGGAGCAAGGGAAAGCACAAGGCTAGATTTACAAAAGCTCTGTTTACCTGCCTCTGCAGAAGAAACTACCAAAGTAAAAGATATAGATATAGATATAGATATATAGATAGATATCTTATAGATGGAAGATGTCTGTCTGTCTGTCTGTCTGTCTGTCTGTCTGTCTGTCTGTCTGTCTATCCTGGTGATGCTCAACAAGCAGAAGGAAAACAGGAGAATGCACAGGAAACAGGAAGAAACAGGTCCTCTCTTCCTACTCCGTCCTTGTGGTGTCCCTCTAGCACCTCCTATAGGTCTGGCTTATTACTACATCAGCTGGTCTTGAATTGTGTTTATTTTGTCCTAGTTTCTGCACCACAAAGCAAAGCTGAGATGGTTGTGTTTGAAAACTGTATAAAAGAATAGCTCACACATTCAAGTACAGATAAATACATAAATTATGTAACTCATACTGCAGCCATTATTAACTTTTATTCATTATTCCAGTGATACATTCTCCTTAAAGGTCATTAATTATTACTGAATTTATTATCATTGCTTCTCTGTTGCTTCTTTTTTTAAAAATTGCTGGGCATTTTTTTTAAAGTCCAGGGGCTTTCATACTGAACATTTCCATCCCTTAAGGGTCTCATCAAGTTGTTAAATTTCCCAGGGTGAACTCCAACTTGCGAATCTTCTTGGTTCAACGCTATACCATCATGCCCAGTCTTCTTGAAAATGCCTTCTGTCTCAAACATCAAGGCTTCCTTTTTACCTGTCACATTCTCTTCATTTTCTGGTCTACTTTAGGAAGACACTAGCCCATGATGCATCATACTGAACCTCAAGGCTTAAAAAAGGCAATAAGCTCCATTAAGACAGGATTACAATATTCTTGGAACTTTCTGATTATCTAAAAGCAGTTTTAAAATTTGCTGATGTAGGCTGGGCATGGTGGCACGTGCCTGTAATCCCAGCTGTTGGGTGGCTGAGGCAGGAGGCTCCTGTGGGCTCAAGGTTAGTCTGTGCTATCCAGTGAGTTTGAGGCCAGCCCCGCTTACATAGTGAGTTCAAGGTCAACCTGAACTATATAGCAAAACTTTGTCTCAAAAAAAGAAATTATTGATGTTGTAAAATGGAGAAAAAATTCATCTTTGGTGCAAAAAGGTACTTGGTATATATTTTATATATAAATTTTAGTTAATCTTATAGTGAAAACGCTTGGGATAATTAAATACAATGCTTTGGCTCCACATTAAAGAGCAGTTTCACACTGGGCTACATGGTAGGAGCTCCTCTCTAGCCTGGAAGGAGGGGACACAGAGAATGACACTACGGCACGTGACGTAGGCTGTCTCTGCAAGGGTGGCAGGTAAGAGGCTAATGCAGAACATGGAGGAAATGGGTAGACTCAAGCACTGAAAGCCAAGATAAAATTAGTTTTTTTCATGACTGTAATTGTGTTCAATTATTAGTACAATTGTGTGAAAGTCTGTTTTCAGGCCTTACGCTAAGCAATGGAGGTATTATCATGAAGTCTCTTTCCAACCTTGGAGAGACTTTTTTTTATTATTAGTACGTTTTCAGTACTTAATGATTATATTCCTCCAAATTATTAGTAGCTAAATCATGGAAGTGGCTTCCATAGCCATGAACAGATGCATAGATAAAGAAAAAGTGGTATTTATATCTAACTCTGCCATGAAGGATAAACTTGATTCTTCTGTAGGCAAGGGGATGTGTCTTGAGACCATGTCAAGTTTTACATATTTGTGGTTTTATTATCTGAAAAAATAAGCAAAAAAGTGTTTCATGATTGTTGTAACAAATACAACCTTAGTAGAGTGAAACAATAGAAATGCATTCTCTTACAGTTCTAGAGGTTGGAAATCTGAAAAGGGTCTTTGAAATGTGGATAAAATGAAGATGCTGGCAAGGAGGCACCCTTTCTGGGCCACTAGGCAGATCTCTTTCCTTGCCCTTCCAGCTTTCCAATCTCTGCTTCTTTGTTTCTATGGCCCCTTCTTTCCTGCATAAAGACATGTAGGCCTACCTAGAAAACCCAGGATGATGTCAAGATTCTCAATGATATCTGCAAAGTCACCTACAGATTCTGGTTACAGGGATTAGGACTTGGGACATTTTTTGAAGGAAATATCACTGCTCCCAAGTTAAAAAAAAATTAATGTTTTGTTCTGTTTTTTTTCTCCAAAAAATGCATGTTGCTTTGATAATTTCTACTCTTTTTTAATTTATTAATTTCAGCTTCAAAGTTTAACTTTTTCCTAAGGTTAATTTTGGAGTTCTTTTCCAAAATTTTTTTATTAGAATGCTTAATTCCATTGATCTTGTTAGAGAAAGAATACAGATCTATAACTTATTCTGTCTAATGTGTTGTTGTAGACTTTAATATATAATACTTTTTTTACTTGTATTTTCAGATATCCTATAATTATGATTTCTTCTTTGATCAAGGAATTATTTAAAAATAATTAGGGCCAGTCAAACAGAAGATCCAATACTATTATGGGCTACTGGACTCTTTTAAATATTTTGCTGAGTTTACACACCTA
>NDGN011296200.1:0-10913 GCA_002564285.1 Tympanoctomys barrerae
ATTACATATTTTTACACAGTAATTTAGAAATCTAACCATATACAGCATTGTAGCAGGACAGTCATGTGAGGAAAGTTATTTGTAAAAGCACACAATGGGCCATATTTGCCCGTAGGCCACAGCTGGCTGATCCCTGTCCTGGGCCACACAGAGGAAGGGGCAGAGTATGCCTCACTTTGCATACTCTTTTGTCAGGGCTTAGTCATATGACCACATTAACCTGCAGGGAAAGCTGGAAAATGATGCTTTTCTCTCAGCAGCTGTGCACCCAACTAAAAACTCTAGACCTTGAGGAAAACAGCCTTCTGTTACTGACCTGTCCACCACCCATGCCCTTTACAGCCCCGGCGGAGACCCATCATGAGCAACCACACAGCCACCCACATTCTCAACTTTGCCCTGCGCTCGGTGCTTGGGGAGGCGGATCAGAAAGGCTCACTGGTCGCTCCTGACCGCCTTCGATTTGACTTCACTGCCAAGGGAGCCATGTCCACCCAACAGATTAAGAAGGCCGAAGAAATTGCTAATGAGATGATTGAGGCAGCCAAGGTAGATCTGGCTATAAGTTCTCTCCTTCCCCATCACATTCTGTCATAGAGGCCCATGGTCCATGTGTTCCCATTCTGTTGTACCATATTCTGTCCCACAGCATTGATTTGCTGAAAGCAGCGATTCTCCAACTACTTTTGTAGAGGGCAGAGATAGTGTTTGGGAAAGGGGAGAGCCAGGGGGAGCCAGGTCCATGACCTACCCCCTCCTTAAAACAGCCAAAACTCTTCTAGTTATGTCTCCTTACGTACAGCCTACCTACGTGACCTTTGTGGGGTTTTTTGTTTTGTTTTGTTTTTTGACGGAACCCGGGATTGAACTCAGGCCCTTGCACTTGTCAGGCAAGCACTTATTCCACTGAGCCATCTCCCCAAGCTCCTACACGAACTTTTACTCACAGTGTAACAAAAGAGATGGAAATCCCCTCTGGTCCCCACCACTCATACGAGCTGTGCTATTGTAGAAGGCTGAGGCTGTACACTGCACAGAGCCAGGGTAACAACCCAGGAGTCCTGTTGCAGGACTACACTCCCTGCCACTTCTTTCTGTGCCCAGCTTTCATTCCTATCTTCTTTCTATGACAGCCTGTCTATACCCAGGACTGTCCACTGGCAGCAGCCAAAGCCATCCAGGGCCTGCGGGCTGTGTTTGATGAAACCTATCCCGACCCTGTGCGAGTTGTATCCATTGGGGTCCCGGTGTCCGAGCTGTTGGATGACCCCTCAGGGCCTGCTGGTTCCCTCACTTCTGTTGAGTTCTGCGGAGGAACGTGAGTACTGCGGGAGGAGCTGCAAGAGGTGGGCTCACCTGCCTTGTTCATTTGGAATCATGCTTTAGCTAAACCAGCTCCCTCTCTCTTTCTTCCTTTTCCTTTTCCTTCTAGTTTCTTTCAATGCTGGGGATGGAATTCAGGGCCCTGTATATGTTAGTCAAGTGCTCTGCCACATCTAGCTTCCAACTCTCATTTTTGTAAGATGAAAAAAAAGTCCTCAGAAAGTTACTTGTCAAATGGCATTCCTAAGAATCCTAGCCAGACCAGGGAGATGGCTCAGTAGAATAAGCATTTGCCTGGCAAGCGCAAGGGCCTGAGTTCAGTCATCGATTCCGCAAAAATAAAGAATCCTATACAATGCTCCAATAAGACTGCTCAGCATTAGGTGGTAGCGTCTCCACCTAATGACTTATGATGAAATGGCCCTAGGAGGAGGTGGTGTGCTGTTAGGCTGAGACCATATAATGCACAGAGCCAGGGTTACGACCTGGGAGTCCTGGTGAAGGGCTATACTGCAAAACATTTTAAAAGGACTTGGCACAAAAGTTGCTTGCTCTTGTCTCCTGGTGTGATCCTGAAGGCTTGTTTGAATTCAGGATTCAGCAGAGCCATGGGGTGCTCATGGAGTTCTGATGTGCCCCTAGCCTCGTTTCCATTACTGATGCTTCCCACAGTTCGCTTTGCCAGCTTGAGCAGCACCCAAGGAAGTAAGCCTGTTGTCTCCGCCCCCAGCAGATGATGTGGTGAATGCGGCTCAACTGACGTGGACAGTCACTTGTTTCTCACAGTTTGGATTCCTCTATGGCTCATGGGGTGTTTTGCTTTTCTTTTTTTTTGTGCTAGAGATGGAATGTACAAAGAACTATACCACTGAGCTAAAATCCCAGCCCCATGTGGGTTTTTTTCGGGGAGCTCATGGTGGCCAGGAAAGTTCTTTTATACCAAAAGAAGCCTGGTGGGAAGAACATCTCTCAGGCCTGGTCAAGCCTCATCAGGGCCTCCTGCAGGCTTCAGCAGCAGGTAGGGAGTGTGGAGAGCAGGCTAATGTCTAGAGGATTGAGTTCCTGGCCTCTGCCCAGCTGAATTGGGCCTTCAAGTGAGTGTCCCAAATACCTATTTGCTGCCACTGTTTATGTTGTGTTTTTCCCTGGTGCTGGGTATTCGACCCACGCCCTCACATGTTTGGCAAGTGCTTTACCACTGAGTCACATCCCCAGCCCCTTGCTAGGCCGCTGCACACAACTTTCAGAGATTTCATACAACATGCACAAAATAACTAAAGGTTACTGGATAATTGAGGGTTAGGGTCTTTGAGCAACTGGAAAATATGACCTACTTGTACTTTTTTAAAACTGTATTTGGTATGGGGTCTCGCTACACAGCTCAGACTCCTAAGTGATCCTCCTGTTTCAGCCTCCCCAGCACTGGGATTATAGGCGTGTGCCACCATGCCCAGTTTCATTGGCCTGAAAGATGGCTCAGTGGACTAAATACCTGCTTAGGCAAGAAAGGGACTGGGGTTTGATCCCTGGCACCACATGCCATGCTAGCCCTGTCCCCAGGTGCACTGAGCAAGCCACTGAGACCAGGCATGGTGGCATGTGTCTGTAATCCGAGTGCTGGGGAGGCTGAAAACAGGAGAATCACTGTCCGTCTGAGCTTTGTAGGATTTTTTTGGGGGGGAGGGCACTCAGGATGCCTTCAGGGCAGTTCTGGTTTGGCTTGAGAATGAGGGGATAGAACCACAGCATCCTGAGCCTGACTGCTTTGTTTCCGCAGGCACTTAAACACCTGAGCTAATGGGCAGGCCCCGAGTCTGAGCTGTGTAGTGAGACCCTGTACCAAATATATAAAAAAATGGGCTGGCCAAATAGCACAGCGGATTAAAGCACCTGCAAGCAGGCACAGGGACTGGGGATTTGATCCCCGGGGCATGCTCAGAGCAATTGAGACTGGATGTGGTGGTGCACGCGTGTAACCCCAGCTCTTGAGAGGCTGTAAACAGGTGGATCACTATGAGTCTGATCTAGTAGTGAGAACCTGAACATCCTGTAGACCCTTTCCTAAAATACAAAAACAACAACAAAAAAACCCCAAATACATAAAAAATAAAAATAAATTGACATTAAAAAAAAAAGGAAAGCAAATAAGTAAATTGAGACAGGATCTTGCTAAGTTCCCTGTGCTGGCCTCTAACTTGAGCTCATCCTGCCTTAGCCTCTGGAATACTGTGATTAGAGGTATAGTCCACTATAGTTGGCCACAATTTTGTGATTTTTTTTTTTAATTTTTTTTCATTTTGTAGTACTGGAAATTGAACCCAGGGCCTCGTACATGCAAGGCTAGTGGTTGCCACTGACCTACATCCCCAGCCCTGGTATTATCTAGAGAGCAGGATACAGTAAGTCCCCAACTGAGGAATGAGTTCCCTTCCGGGGAACCGTTTGTAAGTCCAACAAGTTTGTATACAGTGTGTATGGCTGCGAGCCTCCTGGCAGTCCCCTCCACATCCCACTGCTTTTCCTCCGATTTCCGGATGCCCTCCAGTGCCATAGAGCACAGTGCTCCTATACACTGTCACATGGTGCAGTGTGCACACGGCAGCACAGCTGTGGCAGTGTCTGGCAGACACGCGAGCTACTTCTGCAGTTCCTTCAATCTGAGAACGTTGGTAATGCGAGATCCACTGGGATCTATGAAAGCTTGAAACTCAGGGACTTACTGTATAAATATAAAACTTGTGTTTCATTAAAGGACCAAAAATGTCATGAGGATCCTACCAGCAGTAATGGATGGATATTAGCACACCTCCATGTTTCTGCCATTTTATTTTCCCAACAGCTACGTGAGGGAGAATTGTCCCATTTTATGTGAGAAAGCTGCGGCTCGGAGCCCAGAGCTGCTGGGCTCTACATCCCTTGCCCTTGCTTAGCCAGTGCTGTGCTTGAGATTCCCTTGGTATGAAAACCTTTATCCTCTCTTCGCTGGGGCAGCTGCTGCCTCCCAGCCACTGAGAGCTGCTGTGGGCAGAGCAGCCCAGGCCGTCTGAGCTTCTCAATGAGGACTCTTGCTCTGCCTTTTAGGCATCTGCGGAACTCAAGTCATGCAGGAGCTTTTGTAATTGTGACAGAAGAAGCTATTGCTAAGGGTATCCGCAGGATCGTTGCCGTCACAGGTGCCGAAGCCCAGAAGGTGAGCAGATTAGCTGCTGTGTAACTATCAGAAGAGCCTGAGGTGTCCAGTCTGCGAGTCTATGCAGTGCACGGTTCTGTGGTCACTGTAGTCAGAATGAAAGTGCAAACTGCTACCTGTAGATGTTCTCCAGTTAACTGCCTGCCAGAGGAAAGGCAGCAGGAAACAAGGTTTCCTGGCTGGCATGTTCTGCTGTGGCTTCCAATGCCCCACTGCATCTCCGTACATCCTGAGTGGTGTGTACCTGGTGCTAAGTGCATGCTATAGAGGGACGGTTGCTCTGGGGGTGCCATATCCTGAGGTGTGGTTAATTCACGCAGTATGAGAGCTCCTGTCTTGGGACTCCCTGAGCCTGAGTTAGGGTGCAGCCCTTGCCGGCGTGGCACGTGTAGACGTTACTCCTTTGTGGAGCAGCAGCTGCCAGCGCTTGCTCCCTGAAGGAAAGGAGCTTCTGGTGTCTTGGGGCTTGTTGCTGCTCTGCGCAGCCTGTCATCAGCACTTCCACAGCTATTTATAAACAGCAGAGGATGCTAACAGTTACTGTTCCGAGTTTACAGGTCTGTCTCCTTTCCAGGCCCTCAGGAAGGCAGAGAGCTTAAAGAAATCTCTCTCCACCATGGAGTCCAAAGTGAATGCCCAGACCGCACCAAACAAGGATGTACAGAAGGAGATTGCTGACCTCGGTGAGGTAGGGCATCCCCCAACACACCTGCTCTTTGCTTATGCTGGAGGATGGAGGTCCCACCTGTTCCTGAAGAACTGTCACTGCAGCCAGCCCCTGGATCTCAGGGGAATAGCTTTGGGGCCAACTTCTGTCAGCCTGTGTCCTTGCAAAGGGGACCCCTTAGATCGATGAACACAACTGGAAAGGACCAAGCTTTAGTGAGAGCTGGGCTTCAGTGAGGCTCTTTTGTCTCTTACCATGCGTGGGTCAGCTGCTCTGCTCGCTATAAAGCAACTGGGCTCAAGGCCAGTGGTTACTTTTTAAAATTTTTTACTTTTTAATTTTTTTAACATTCTCTCCTTTCCAGGACATTTGGCAGGGAGTTATGGTTCAGAGGCAGAAGGAGAAACTGGGCTGGAGCTCAAGCCCTTTTTCCCGTGGCCCAGACCATACATCTTCCCATTCTGGTTCTAGGCCCTGGCCACTGCAGTTATTCCCCAGTGGAAGAAGGATGAACTTCGGGAGACTCTGAAATCTCTAAAGAAGGTCATGGATGACCTAGACAGAGCCAGCAAGGCTGACCTCCAGAAGCGAGTGCGTCTGGCAGTGCTACAGGCTGGAAGGGAGCTGGGAAGGGTTTCTGCTGTAGCTTTCTAGGTCTGGGCCTTTGCCTGAGTCTCTCTTCTGGATTCCTCCTTGCAGGTGTTGGAGAGGACAAAGCAGCTCATCGACAGCAACCCCAACCAGCCCCTGGTCATCCTGGAGATGGAGAGTGGTGCCTCTGCCAAGGCAACTGAGGGCTGGGGTCCAGGCGCTGCCCCACCTTTCACTGCTTGTCCCCTTCCTTCTTAGCCTCAGCCCTCTGGTAGCAAATGGGTGGGCTTTGTGGCTCTGAGCTCTTGGCACGTAAGGGCCTATTGTCTAGGGCTGAGTTTCGGTTGAGCCATGGAGAGATTTGTGGCTGGAGGAAGGAGCAGCTCGAGTATGGCCAGGACCCTGGCTTGAGTCCTCCTCCACACGGGGACCCGAGACAGCACCTGCTCTTAGGGCCACCAGGGAGTGACGGGGTCTTTGGGCTGAGCTTTGCAACACTTCCTGTGCAGAGTAAGGCCCCTGCCCCAGGGCCGTGGCCTGATACCAAGTCTCCCCATAGGCCCTGAATGAAGCCCTGAAGCTTTTTAAGACTCATTCCCCTGAGACCTCTGCCATGCTCTTCACAGTGGACAACGAGGCTGGCAAGATCACGTGCTTGTGTCAAGTACCCCAGGTCAGAACTGCCTGTAGTCTTGCTCCAAATCCTGGAAGCCCCCAAGCTGGTGGGAAGCAAAATCTGTAGCTTCTCAGAGTTTGGTCCTCTTCCCATTGTTTGCTGAGGCTAGTTGCCCACAGGCCCCATGAGAAGCATCCAATCTACCCACCTGTTGTCACTTTTCTCTATAACCCCTCACCCTTAGGTCTTTCTTTGGTGAAAATGTTTGAACTGTGCTGGCTGATACCTGGGTTTGCCACTTTTCCTGGTCATGGCAGTGGCCACCAGCTACTTCCTGCCCCAGCTATAGTGTCTGTCTCTCCCCTGGGGTAAGGGTGGGTATGGATAGCTCCTGTTCCTTGTCTTTCCCTCAGTCCCATTCTGTCCTGATGCCTACTTCCCCTTCCTGTCTTCCAGAATGCAGCCAACCGGGGCCTAAAAGCCAGCGAGTGGGTGCAGCAGGTGTCAGGCCTGATGGATGGCAAAGGTGGTGGCAAGGATGTGTCTGCCCAGGCCACAGGCAAAAATGTGGGCTGCCTACAGGAGGCACTACAGCTGGCAACTTCCTTTGCCCAACTGCGCCTGGGAGATGTGAAGAACTGAGGGGAGAACAGCTCCAGCTGGGAAAGTCTCCCCACCACCACCTGGATGCATCAGTCCAGCCAGGGGCTCTCCGTATGCCACAGGGCATTAGAATCTGGGGACCTTCAAACAGCCCCATCCATCCTCTAACCCCCGCAGTAACCAGAACATGCCTGGGAGCCATCCTGTGACTCTGTCCCTTTACGTTACTGCTCTGAGCCCAACACGTCAGCACCATCTGTCTACAACCACTACACGGGATTGCTGTTTAACATAGTCATGCTCATGTCTGTAGAAAACGCCCGTCCTGAAATTTCTGAGTCTGCAGGTGTGAGGCCTTTTTGCTTCAGAGAATAAAAGGACTATGTGCAATACAGGAGGACATCATGTTACCTGTATCACCTTTTCCTTGGGGATGTTGCCTAGCAGCCCAGGACTATTGTCAGTGGCCACAGAAGTGCTCTGGCTCTGTTGTAGCTCTAGTGGCTGTGCTTTGGGAATGGCCCCTGGGGTTGCCTTCAGAGAGGTGGCATGAGATGGAGAGAGGCATTTGTAAGTCCATAGAAATGATTGGGTTACTTGAAGCAAGGACACATCTTTCTTTTCTTTTTTTTTTGCTCCGCATTCCTTCAGGGCAGGTTTGGCTGGCTTGAATTGTGGGGATTGAACCACACAGCAATCTGAGCCTGACTGCTTTGTTGAAGCAGCCACCTAATGAACGGAGCTAAGGGGCAGGCCCCCAAGGGCACATCTTTCTTAGAATCTCTTGGAAAATTCCATTTCTTTGGCCTCTGTCCCCCTCCTCCCTCTGAAACTGCTGAGGAGAGGTGAGGTGATCTCCGTTTTCAGGGTACTGGCATTGCCTTCCCTGGTCCAGTGCCTACCCCCTCGTTTCCTTGATGGTCAGTAAGGATGAGGACGGCAGTCCTTTCTAGTCTGAAGTCAAGTTTTGGAATCGGTGTGCAAGGTGACTGGCCTTGGGAGGAGATCTGCGCTGGGGGTGAGGGCCCTCACTTGGCTTGTGAGAGGAGGGGGTTCGAAGAGTATGCCCCAGGTAGGGAGAGCCGGGTGTGGTGTATGCCTGTAATTCTAGCACTTGGGAGGCTGAGGCAGGAGAACTACAGCAAGGTTGAGGCCAGGCCTGGGTTACATGTGAGTGCAAGGCCAGCCTGTCTTGAATAAAAATAAAGATGACTTCACAGTCCCGTGTAGGAGAGAAAACATTCCATCCATCCGTGTTTATGCCTGCCAAGGCACGGGGTAAGGAGGGCTGGAAGTCCTCCCTTTGTCAGGGCAGTGGGAACAAGTGCAAAACTAATTACAACCTTCATAGGTGAAAAAAAAGAGATCTACTTCCTGAGACAGGCTTATCCTGGGAGGCTAGAGGTCTACTGCCCCTCCCAGGCACCCAGACTGCAGCCCCCGGGCCGAGAAGTGCTCGCTGTTGTCCCTCCACGCCAGCGGGGGCAGTATAGTTGCGCCCTGCCGCCGCTATCCCGACAGACCTTGCGCGGGCGCGCGTCTTTAAGCGGGCGGAAGAGCTCGCACGAGGTAGGAACGCGGGAGGAAGCAGCTCCGGTGCCGGTCGTTGCCATGCCCGGCGATCACCGCCGCATCCGCGGGCCTGAGGAGTCACAGCCGCCGCAACTCTATGCCACTGACGAGGACGAGGCGCCCGCTCCCCGCGACCCGACGCGGCTGCGGCCCGTGTACGCGCGCGCAGGGCTGCTGAGCCAGGCCAAGGGCTCGGCCTACCTGGAGGCTGGAGGCACCAAGGTGCTGTGCGCCGTGTCCGGCCCGCGCCAGGCCGAGGGCGGCGAGCGCGGGAGCGGCCCCGCGGGGGCGGGTGGGGAGGCCCCCGCCGCGCTGCGAGGCCGTCTGGTGTGCGAGTTCCGCCGTGCGCCCTTCTCGGGCCGCCGGCGCCGCGCTCCCCCTGGCGGCGGCGAGGAGCGCGAGCTGGCGCTGGCGCTGCAGGAGGCTCTGGAGCCGGCCGTGCGCCTGGGGCGCTACCCGCGCGCGCAGCTCGAGGTGTCAGCCCTGCTGCTGGAGGACGGCGGCTCGGCGCTGGCCGCCGCGCTCACGGCCGCCGCCCTCGCCTTGGCCGACGCGGGAGTCGAGATGTACGACCTGGTGGTGGGCTGCGGCCTGAGCCTCACGCAGGGGCCCGAGCCCACCTGGCTCCTGGACCCCACGCGCATGGAGGAGGAGCGCGCCGCCGCCGGCCTCACCGTGGCGCTCATGCCGGTGCTCAATCAGGTCGCTGGGCTGCTGGGCAGCGGCGAGGGCGGCCAGACTGAGAGCTGGGCGGAGGCCGTGCGCCTGGGCCTTGAGGGCTGCCAGCGCCTTTACCCGGTGCTGCAGCAGTGCCTGGTGCGCGCAGCCCGTTCGAGGGGCGCCGCCGCCCCGCCCTGAGCCCGAAGCCTGCGCTACGACTACGCCGAGGATCGGGCTGTCTCTGCCCCAAGAAGACCTGCGCCGAGCTCAGAAGTTGGAGCACAGGAGACGATGTGGGGTGGAGGACACGGCGGGTGAGCCGGATAGCTGCCTAGATAGGGCTTTTTACAAACTATTCCTTATTAAAGGAACTTTGCTACGTGAGCTGGCCCCCAGACACGACCCAGTTGAGGAAACCTGTGAAAGCAGTCTGCCTCCCACGTTGGAAAGGACTTCTCTGTTGGACTCACTTGGAAAATGAGACCTGGAGCCTTGTAAAAGGCTTCAGTCTGCCACCAACTCACTCTCGTGTAAACTGGGCTACTTTTCAGAGGATGGCAAGGGATCTGTATGCCTTCTTTATATCTAAGACAAAAACTTTTTTTTTTTTTTTAAGTGTCTTTTGTTGTTTTTTGTGTAAGATTTGAAAGAGGTTCTTTTGAGCTGAGGAATTACGTTCTTGGATCCGGGCTTGGGCTGGTACAGCCTTAACTATACCTACCTGTCTCCTTAGCGGGCAAAAAAACCAGGCTGACTATTGAAGCAGCTGCCGGGGTGAATGTGGGAAATTGCTTTGGAAGAAGCTGCTGATGAGAGCAGGGAGAAGGACATGGCTCAGGAGCAAGCTGGGTTTACCCTAAGCCCCAGGCCTCTGGGTTAGTGCCGGCCAAAACTACAGCTCAGGGTTAGGTAGCTGGAAAGGGTTGTGCACTGGGTAGAACCCACAGCCCAGCCTTTTCTGGCGGCAGAGCGGTCCAAGAGGCTTTAACTGGTGCTGGTGAAAAGTGGGGTTCCAGGCTTGACTCGCCTGTTCCTCTGTGCACTCTCCACTTATGGGAGGCCCTGAGTGGCATGGGCTGGGGAGAGAGCACATAAGCTTGCAGAGAATTCCCCAATAGTGGGATGCTGTGCAGGGCCCTTATTCATAGGGCCGAGCTGACTGACCACGAGGTGGTACATGGCTCTGTGGCACCTAAATCCTGCCATCTGCTCAGGACTGGATTAGAGAAAGCCAGATAAATGTTCAAAAGACACAGCACTCTGGTCTATACCCCAGTTTGGTATGACCTTTAGTGTCTTGGGGGGCATGATGGTATGCACCTGTAATTTCAGCACTTGGGAGGCCAAGGCAAGAGGATTGTCTGAAGTTTGAGAATAGCTTGGGCTACAAAGTGAGCTCAAGGCCAGCCTGAACTGCATAGCAAAACCCTGTCTCAAAAAGATAAAAGGAGGGCTGGGGAGATGGCTCAGTGGAATAAACACTTCCTGGGCAAGCGCAAGGGCCTGAGTTCAAGCCCCAGTTCTACCAAAAAAGGAACATAATGAAATTGGTTTTTTTCAAGTTCTTTTCACTTGAATTTTCCTAGGTAATTTCATGAAATTTTTCTTGAATTCCATGAATAACTTTTAAAAATTATAATCTTCATGGAACTACTATCTTCCAATAATTTTTTTTTTTTTTTTTTTTTTTT
>NDGN011296249.1:0-15257 GCA_002564285.1 Tympanoctomys barrerae
CTTCACTTTCATTCAAACAGTTTTGCCAGCTTGTGATTGAAGTTTTAATTTCCTGTATATCTCTTTGAATCTGCTTCATGCGTTCTATTTTTCCTTATATTGCTCATTAAAAGATTCCATCATTTTTCTATTCTCCTCTATTTTTTGTAAGCAGTGTCTTTGTTAGAAACATTTAGTAATTCTTTCATTATAGTTATCATTTATTTTTCTACTTAGAGATTATTTCTGATCTGAGTTCCTCTATACCTTTCTGCAGTTGTTTCTTTACTTCAGCTGCTATTATTTCAGAGATTTCAGGTGTGAGATTTCCAATTTGTTCTATGCTGGTGTCCCCTGCATTTGTTCTGGGTGGGCTCAGGTACTGAGAATACATTTTGCTCCTTCTCTTTCTCATTTTTTATAGCTCTGTTTTCTGACCTTTGGTGTGAAACTTTGGTGTAGTTATTACCTTAGCATGTACCGATATTATTACCCAAGGGAGATTATGTAGTTAAGGCAGTTACAGTTTTATATTTATAGAACTATAGTCAGCAACACTAATAATGGGTAGTAATATTTAGCAGTTGACAAACTTTTGTATCTAATAGGTTTCTATTTTAGAAAATAAGAGCAAACATTATCACTGTATAGCTAAGAAGATATTAGATTGGGAATTTGTATTTGAATTAGTTCCCCTAAGTTCTGTCTGATCACCTCCCCTTTTGTACCTGTAGTCTTCTAGGCAGACTAGTTCACCCCAGTTACCTGTTTCCCCCTCTCACAATCAAAAGAGAAAGAGAGAGGATGCTGTCATAGATCTGGGTCTACAAAATGTCTCAGCTTATGGGGTCCGGATCTAGCAAGTTCGAACTCATCCAGGTAGGCCTGGCTTGGGTCTGGCTGCTGTGCTCAGCTTCTTCCTGCTGCAGCCTGTGGAAGTGCACCCTCTGTGCCCCTCTGGCAAGATGTTCTGCTCCTGGATTAGTTGGGTGAGTCTCGCCTGTTGCCTCTCTGCAAGGAGTTCTGCTACAGGGTTCCATACCAGGCCTGTTTGATGGAGGAGGTTCTGGCAAGCACACGAAAGGGCCCACACACATGCTGGGCCCGGGCGCCTGCTAGAGTAGAATCCAGCGGGCGTCTGATATTCTCTAACAAACTTGTTACCTAATTTCCCACAGAATCTTCTGAATTTCAGGCAAAATATTTAAGTTGACAGTGATTTTATTTTATTTATTTATTTAGTTTTGTACCAGGGATTGAACTTAGGGCCTTACACTTTCCAGGTAGGCGCTTAAAATTGCTGAGCTATCTCCCCAGCCCTAAATTGAGAGTTATCTTAAAAGGGATGATTAAACCATGAAATAGAGACCTTGTTTAAAAAAGAAAAACCACAACAAACTGAAAAGCACAATTGTTAGAAGAAATCCAGCACAAATGACTTCCATTAAGTTTGCCATCCTATAATGGCTACATTACAGCAACACAAAATCTTGCTATTAAGACAAACTGCCAATAAAAAGTTAATTTGCCTGGAACAAATTTCCATTGGTATAGTTGAAATGAAAGATTTCTGAAGTCTGCGAATATCTACAAATTTTATTTTATTTTTTTGACAAAGAAACCTAAGTGGAAATAAAACTGTGGAAAGTCTATATCACTAGAATCACACACATTGGTTCTAATCTTGTCTTTACACTTTACTGAGTCGGTGATCTCAGGGGAAGTTATTTAACTCTTCTAAGCCTCAGTTTCCCTATGTACACATTAAAATGATGGTCTTCATCTTGTGCTGGTTCCTCAATATCTGCTTGAGTAGAGAGTTATAAGTACTATAAGTAGTATAAGTAGTATAAGCACTATAAGTAGTAAGTAGAAAGTATATTATATATATATTTATATATATGGCTTAATATACTTATCAGTGCTAACTTTTTGGACAGGTTATAGTTTTTTCATCATCTGATTTTAATTAAGGGTAGGAAAATTCTTGAAAATATTGTTTGCTAACATTTTTATATTTTCTTTTTGCAATCTTTTTGTGTTAAAATTCACATAAAATAAAATGTATTATTTTATTCACTTTTAAGTGTACAATTAGGTGGTTTTAAGTACATTCATCATATTGCATAGTTATGGGCTAGAGAGATAGCTTGGCAGTCTAAGTGCTTATGCCTGGCAAGCACAAGGACTGTGTTACCACACACTGTGCAGCTGCGCTGGCCTGGAAATAGGGTGTGGTGGTTTATACCCATAATCCCAGGGCTTGGGAAGCTGAGAGACGAGGATATCTACGAGTCCAAACTGTGTAGTGAGGCTACGTATATAGATATAGATATAGATATTATATATATCGATATGTATATACATATATATATCATAGTCATTGCCACCTTCTACCTCCAGAATTCTTTGTAAGACTGAAATTCTATATCCATAAATAATAACTCCTAGTTCCTTCCTCCCCGAACCCTAGCAACCATCATTTTACTTAGTAATGTT
This sequence comes from Tympanoctomys barrerae, assembly GCA_002564285.1. Classification (NCBI taxonomy): domain Eukaryota; kingdom Metazoa; phylum Chordata; class Mammalia; order Rodentia; family Octodontidae; genus Tympanoctomys; species Tympanoctomys barrerae. The sequence continues at coordinate 2,479 of NDGN011296249.1, forward strand.
CCCTCTTTCTCTCTCTGACATTTTGTTTTAATAGGATTACTTTGGGCCAGCAATTATATGATTTAAAAATATTGTTTAAAAGGTAAGCAAATATTTGTTTTTAAGCACTCTTACAATATCTTGGAAATGATTGTGTTAATTCATAATTTCCTGGCCTAGAGTTCCTCAAGAAGGAAAAATAACAGTTCTCACATCACAAATAAGCTGCTCTCAGAGCCTGTGCAAACAAGTTCCCAAAGACTCCCTTAGCAATCTTTTACCACAGCTTGACTTTACTTACTCAAGAACTGAGAAGCCAGGTGTGATCCCAGCTTTTGGGAAGCTGAGGAGTTCAGGGCCTTAGAATTATGTATAAAATCTGGTATTTCTCTAATAAGCTTCAATTGTATATAAAATCTATTTTATATCTGAAATATAAAAATATATATGTGGTATGGAATATATATATATATATATATATAATATATATATATATATATTATATATATTCTATGGTATGGACCAGGGTTCAATCCCTGGCACACTGTGCCAGCCCTGCCCCTGGGACACACTGAGAAAGCAATTGAGACTGGGTCAGGTGGCACGCGCCTGTAATCCCAGTGCTTGGGAGGCTCAAAACAGGAGGATCACTGAGTCCGATCTGTGTAGCGAGACTCTGTAGACCCTGTACTAAATACATTTAAAATAAACAAACAAATAAAAATATAGTCAATGAATTTGCAGGACCATAGACTTATTTGCTGTTTGCCGTAGAATTAAAAAAAAATACATTGTCAATGGGAAACATGACAAATATAATTGAAAATATAGTGTTAAAATTCAAGTGTCCTTGTCATTAAAAAAAAATCAGGCCTTCAAATAAAATTTCAGACAATTGAAGCAAAGCGCAGCAAACTCCTGCAGGGTGAAGGCACTGGCTATGTGCCAAAAGTAAACGAGCTTTCATCATTCCCTCAGGGGTCTGGGATGAAAACTTTTGACTGCTGGACCCCGAGAGGAACTCTGGAAATACCACTTCCTTACTTGTGCAATGTTTCAGTGTGAATTCAAATGCAACATACTTTCCTAATTTATTAAAATAAAAAATTTAAATAATATGTTATCGTTTAACTTGAATAGCTCCACTCCAGGTAGAGCCCAGGCAAGCAGGCTATGTTCTGCATGACCACCCATCTTCCTACCCCTCATCTAGTTAAGAAAGTCAGATAGAGCTCAGCCTTCTGAGAGTAAGAATTGAGCAAAAGAGGCAAGATGAGAGGTCTGTTGGATTAAGCTCTGGGTCTCTGCTAATCCCCTGTAATTCTGGGATGCAGTCACATCCTTGATAGGGACTTTACTTTCCTTGTGGATGGAGCATACGTCTCTGCCTTGGAGTCTGGCGTTGGCCTGGGAACTTACTTTTTTTTTTTTTTTTGCATATTAATATTGCTTTACTTTTTATACTTTGCAGTTACACTTTTTTGCCAGATGTTTAAGACCAAGATAAAGCAAGACCTGTAAAAATAAGTTGTTGACTAGTGGACATGATAAGAGCAGGAGTTTGAAGTGGATTGTACACTTGGATAATTGTTGGTCCTGACCAGTATAAATCACTCATATTTCAGTCAACAGAGAGAGTATGGGCAAGAGCTAAATGTTTATTTTATTTTATTTTTAAATAATGCTTATTTTAAATTACATGGATTTATAGCCATTGATTACAGAGAATTCTTGTGAAATTAGCCAACTGTTACAAACAGAGGCTTCGAATATTGCCAAGAGAGGAAGCAGACAATTGCTAGAGTGTATGCTGAGGATACTGTTCATAAGTCCTCTCCTTAGGGCCAGTGAAGGTTATGAAGGAGTTAGCATGTGTCCAGTGTCCTAGAACTCAGCCAGGTGGCCTGAGCTCACTTGTGAGCTGTCATCTGGGTTAACTCATGGCTCCTATTGGAATGGTTCTCCTTTGCACATGGTTCACTGATGTGGAGTCCAACCTGAGCGCTATATGGCTGACATCTATTCCTGCCTTCTAGGTCCTAGGAGTTTCAAACTCCTTGTCATGGCTAAAGTAAAACAAAAGTAAAAGAGAAAAGTATAAGGAAAGAAAAGATTTTGGTTGTTTGATGAAACTTAAAAAGAGTGGGGAGGGGTTCATTCCCTGGCATGCGGTGCTGGCCTTGCCCCCGGGGTGCGCCGAGACAGCAATTGAGACTGAGCATGGTGATTGAAAACAGAAGGATCTCTATGAGTCCAATCTGTGTAGTGAGACCCTGTACTAAATACATAAAAAAATAAATAAACCAAAAAGAGTAGAAGAAACAAGTCTACACAAGACAGAGGGGAGAAAAAATATAAATGGTATTAATGCTAATGTGATTGGGTTTCCAATAAGTATCTCAAAAATCAGAATTCCTCTGAAAAGATTACTTGTGAAAAATAAATGCATGTACAATGAGAACCTCCTGTGTATAATTCAAAAGTAAGACTATATTTATTTATTTATTTATTTATTTATTTATTGTATTTTAAAGAAGGTTCTACAGGGTGTTCAGGGTCTCACTACTAGACCAGACTCGTAGTGATCCTCCTGTTTACAGCCTCCTAATAGCTGGGATTACATCTATCTTCCTGCCCTCCAGGTAGCACTCACACCAGGGTGGGGCACTCTTAATCCTACTCAGATCTATACCAAATCAACCAATGTACTACTTTAGTAATCACACAGTCTTGATTCCAGCATCACACATATAATCTGAGCATCACACACTCTAGATCCAGCTGTGCCTGAATAGCCCCACCTATGAGATTGGAGGGAGCATCTAGATATAATCCATAAGAGATGCCTTGTAGAATGTGTTGCCTTTTTATTCATTTACTCATTTCTATCAGTATGGACTGATAGATACTTATTTTACTATTTTGGTTGTTTTCTAATACTACCATATAAGCTTATATGGGTTCATCTTGTCCTGACTGCAGCTGTCTTGAGCATGACTACTAGTGAGTAACCTTGATGGTTTTCCCTGCATAGTTTTCTACCACAGTGTAAATACACAAACAACTAGAGTGGATGTAGAGCTTGACGGCTGGACCTTGGTGCCATTGGCACCAAGAATGTGCCAGAAGCCTTTGACATTAACTTCAGGTAAACCAGCTATATTTTTGCCCTGTATAAAGTCATTTTTGTTTTGACCATTATATTATGATTTTTAACCCAAATCATGGAGATCTGACTTTTAGTGACACCCAGAACTATACTTACTAAGTCTCCAATGAATTGTGTTCTGTGCAACTCTGTACCTGTGCTCCTTTCCTGGGCCTTCCCATGCCTGGGGCCAGGAACTGGTTGACCAGGAACACTGCTGAACTGTTTTACTCAGAGACTATACCGCTTTATATTCCCATCAGCTACTTAGGAGACATCCCCTTTTTCTGTAGCCTTACTAATGCTTGTTATTTTCCATTTCTTGTTTTTATAAAAAAACTAGTCATCCTAGTAGATGTGGAGTGGTGTATCACTTTGCACTTATGGTTTTGCTTTGCATTTCTTTGATGACTAATGATGATGACTACATTTTCTGGGGCTTCTGGCCATTTAAAAATATTCTTTACATCTCTATGTCTATTCTTATGTTAGAGCCACAGTGTTTTTATTGCAATAGCTTTTTCTATGTACTACTTTTTCAAGATTCTTTTTCTATTTCGAGTCTCTTGAAATATCTAGTCAGGCCATTTACCATTTTAATATTGAGTTGTCTTTTTGTTACTGAGTTATTAGATATGTATTCTGGATATTAAACCCTTTTCTTTTTTTTTTCTTTTCACAGATTTATTGCACCCTTTTCAAATGGATGAACTATAGCTATGTTCTCTCATTCTGTATTTTTTTACTTTCTTGAAAATGTCAGTTGATGCAAAAAGATTTTTTTCTTTTGATGAAGTCCTACTTATCTACTTTTCTTTGGTTTTTCAAAAGAAATCTTTGATTTTTCAAGAATTCACTATCACATACAAAGTCCTTAAGATTAACCTTTATATTTTATTCTAAGAATTTTATGCTCTTAGTTCTTATATTTAGGTTGTTAGTCCAATTTGAGTTAGTTTTTCTATATGGTGCAAAGTAGGAATCTAACTTCATTCTTTGTGGCTATCCTGTATCTCAGCATGAGCTGTGAAGGATATTGTTCTTTCTTTTTTGAATAGACTTGTCTTTCTTGTCAAAAATCAATTAATCAGGAAGGTATGGATTTATTTATACTTATATAAAGTATTTATGTTTGTAGTACATATGATCTTATTTACTGTGGGAAGTGGGTACACATACAGATCTTAATTCTATTTATTATCCTTCTCCTGTCTTCCCTCCTCTTCTCTCCATCTCAAGATCCCCTTCTCACTTACCAAAAACCTATCTCCCTACTTCCTATTGTCTATCTTTTCTTTTGCTTTTTAAATTATTTATATTTTAGATCTCTATGTCTATTCTTATGTCAGTAGTGTTTTAATTACAATAACTTTTTCTATGTACTACTTTTTCAAGATTCTTTCATTATTTGGGGTCCCTTGGAATTCTATATTAATTTTGAGGCTTTATTTCTTCATTCCACAATAAAGGCAGGCCAATTTTGTTAGTTAATGCATTGAACCTGCAGACTGACTTGGGTAGTACTGATAACTTGAAAATATTGTCTTCTTGTCTATGAACACAGGATATCTTTACATATATTTACATCTCACAAGGTACTTCTTGATACTCTTTAGCAGAATGCTAATTTGGTGAAAATTATGCAAATCTAAAGTTACCATGAAACACATTGATCAAAAAGTTCTAAATGCTGAATGAGTACATTAAAACATATATTACTGCAATCCATGAAGTATCACTTTATTTTCATAAAATAATTGCCACAGATGAAGTGAAAACATTTTGATCATTGGTATTTACTTGGGGAATTATGTTTTTAGGATATAGATGAAGGAATATGGAATACATCTTCAAAGTGGCAGGGGACATAGGGACAAACACACAAGGTTGAAAGCATAAAAGCATATTCTCATGAGGACCAAACAGTCCTTGTTATTGGAGGACCAAATAGAGTCATCATTAATGTAAGTAGAATCAAAGTTTACAATCTGTAAGTCTTTCTTAAGATATGCATGATTGAGTTTATTGACAGTTCGAGCAAAGGCATATTTGGAAGCACAACTGTATGCTTCTAAACTGTACACTTTCTTGAAGTGCAGGTCAAAGAATGGATTGTCCTAGAAGAGAAAGAGAGACACAATTTAATTTGTAGTTGCAAAAGGAGTTTCCTGGATTCTTTCATATTCTCTTGGATATGTGTTTTTGGCTGTAAAGTATCAATGTAAAACATATTTCTGAAGCCTACAAATGAGTTTATTAAAACTATCTGCTTCAAATATGATTGTTTTTAAAGAAAGAAGCAGTAAGACAAATTAAGTCAGGCATGTGGTGAAATAAGCTTATGAAACTAGTACTCTGAGAGGCTGAAAGCAGAAAAATTATATGTTCAAGCCCAGCCTCGGGAATTTAGAAACTTAATGAGGTGTTTTCTCAAAATAAAATGTAAAGGGCTAGATCCTGAGTCCAGTCCCCATAATACACACACACACACACACACACACACACACACACACACACACACACACCGAGAAAAGTTACTTTTAAGCATGTATTTTTTCTTATACAAATGAAATAGGTTATAGAATGTGGAATAATCAGTTCTTTAAAGTACAGTGAATTTCAGAGAATGAGCAGGGATTGATGAAGACAGTAAATTTGCTTATAGATTTCTGTAAGGGAGAAAAGATTTCTCTCTTCCTTTGCTAGGACTTGGGTCCTTCATGCTATTTTTAAAGATAAGTAGGGTAAATTAAAGATGGTTAATTAGCCTTTAGCATACTACAGACCACCAACTTAATGATTTTTCAATCAACAGCAAGGAATTATCTTTAGCATTAACAGCCTAAACACCATTAGGTTATTCGACAGAAACACAAATTACTACTGATGACCCTCATTGAACTAGTATATTTCTAGTGGAGGTATTTTCAAGAGAAGTAGACATCACAGCTAATCTATGTCCTATAGCTTAAAACAATAACAATTGCTACCATTATTAACCTTAGTGATAATGAGCCTTGCATTTATACAATGTGCAATGGTTTTACACTTATTATCTGCCTAAGTCTTAACTCTCCTTGACGACAAAGCCTCTGCATTATTTATCTTTGTGTTCCTGGTGTTTATCCATGGCAACTACTAAGTACCCAACAAAGTGCTGGACTGATCTAAAGTAGTCTTATATAAAAGGAGAAGCAGAGGTAAACAGTACTTTAAATTACAGAGAGATATAACAGACATAAAGGGACCAAACCCAACAAAAGTATTAATTAATTAGCATGTAGTATGGAAACATTCTATACAAACAATTTTCAAACAGGAGCATTTTTTGCAAAAGGCTGGAAAACGAACATGGGTCTTGAGGTTATATAACCATTTCTGATTTTCTGATATAACCAGCTATGAATTACTGTACTTGTCTGATTTGACCATCACTATTCTGTTGTTTTTTGAAACAGGGTTCACCTTTTAGTACCCACTGGCCTTTAGCTTGCAGAAATCTTCCTGCTTCGGCATCCTGAGAGCTGGGATTATAAGCATTACCCCACACCCAGCAGGCCATCACTTTACTCCCAACATCAGAAAGATCTGCTCTGAAATTTACATGAGATTAATCATATCAACTGCCTACTATGGAGCTTAATAAATTACAGTTTCCTTTCTCAGATTGCTGTTAAGATTCATACTATTTTGCATTACAGTATATTTTTATTTTTTAAACAAGGCTTTTAAAAAGAATGTATGAAACATTCTTTTTAAACAGGGATCAAACCCTGGTCCCACATGCTGTGCCAACCCACCCCTGGGCACTGAGCTGTCAACTGAGCCTGGGTTTGGTGGCACATTCCTGTAATCCCAGCGCTGGGAAGGCTGAAAACAGGAGGATCACTAGGAGTCACTGAGCAGCATAGTGAGATCCTGTACCAAATACATAAAATAAAAAGAATGTATAAAAAGAATTTAGATTGCTCCCTCATTCCAACTCACAATTTTTAAAATAGATGTCATAACTGCAGATTGACAGATAATTCGGAAGCGAATCTCAATAAAAGGAAATCCTATCCATTCTATCACCAGATAATAATATGCTCCTATGTGGTTGTCTTTCCCAAACTTTTGATCTTCATCATGTAGAAAATTTCCTTTACATCTTGGAGATCCTTGGGAAGGATTAATCTTTTCTTTTCATGTAATAATTAAAGGCTGAGGATGCATGCTCATAGAATGCAAGCCCTTTCTGTTCTTTCATCTTTCTATTCCTCCTTCGTTCTTTCTTTGATACAATTCTAGAGCTAAACAGAAGGCCTCACACACTTTGGTAATCCCTTGCTTATAGTTGGGGTAACAGTTTTCAGAGAAGCCAAATTCAGGCTGCATTTGTGGCTATTGGCAGAGCCAGGCCAAGAGTCAAAATACCAGTCAGCTCAGCTCCATCTTTTGCTACATAATTCTATCAGCTCCAAATCCCACATCATTTTTATTTCTGCTTTACAAGTTGACTTCAATTTCAATTACATTTCACTTTAGTTGACCACTTTCTGGCTTGGGGTTGCTTTATTTACAACTGTATCGTTGCCATTGAGAAAAAGGTAATAAATGCTGACTGCTGAGGATTCAATTCCAAGGGAGACATATAGACATCTCAGGACACTAAAGTATTTTTACTTCATTTGTAGAAAACACATCTTTAAAAGAACGTTTTTTTTGATAGGATAATAGCTTTTTTTTCTGTCAGTTTTATATTATGGGTCCTGAGTTGGTAAGAAAAATAAAATCACTTAGTTTCTCTTTTGTATTTAGTTCACTATCAAAGATCATGATCTTCAAACAGAGGAATAAGTAATATTAGGAGAATTCAATGAACAGAACATTGAAGACTTCATCCATGTCCATAATAAAATTGATAAAACAATAGGGCCAAATACATGCCTCTTCACAATTGATGGTTATGCTTCAAAGGAGTCATAGTTGGTAGGCCTAATGGACATGTCCCAAGCATTAGCCAAAATTATAGAAAATAATGGTGAGATCGGTAGTAGGTGAGAAATTCAAGAAAAGAGAAGAAGAAAAGGAAGAAGGAAGAAAGGGAGGGAGCAGGGGAGGAAGAGAGAGAGAGAGGAGGAGGAGGAGGAAGGAGAAGAAATTGTAGAAGAACTGAGTGAAGACTTATTTACTGAGCTATACTTTGGCAAAATTGATGTGGATCATTGATATAATTCAACACAGTTTGATGTTCAGTTCAGTTTTTAAAAATATTTTATTCTTTGGCTTTCTTTTTCAGCTGAGTTTTTAAAGCCTTATAAAATGCTGAACAATTGTGTTCTGAGGTATTCTTTTGGAAACATAATTTTATAGCCATTCAGTCAATCTCGTTAAGTCTCACTTCCTTCATGTGTAAAATGAGAGTAGTGATTCACAGATTTTATGATAATTATCTCAAATTAAGTATGGGAGGGGCTTAGTTTGTTTCCTGGCACCTCTTAAAATTTTAGTAAGTGTGGTATAGTAGCAGGCAACACACTAACAGCAGTAGTAATGATAACTATCAATTGTGAAGAGGCATGCATTTGGCTTTATTGTTTTATCAATTTAATTATGGGCATGAATGAAGTTTTAAATGTTCTGTTCATTAAATCTGTATCAGAGTGTAGGTCTATCAAAAATCAAGATATCAGAAGAGTTGAGAGGCCAAACTATTAATATGAGACTTATTGGGATTATAAATAAATGCAATAGGGAGATAGCTCAGTAGAATAAGCACTTGCCTGGCAAGCACAAGGGCCTGAGTTCAATTCCTGATTAAACCAAAAATTATGGTCCCACTATCTAAGGATCTTCTATCCAGAAGGGTGATAAGGTAAGATAAGGTAAGCCAACAACTACAGTTTTGATTATGGCTTCAATTATTTACATCCATAATGAATGGGGGTTTGGTATGGGGGTTTGGAGTCATATGCAGGGTTTTTCTCAATGGGAAATCTGAGAATGGGATACAACATTGGGGTGACTGGGCATCCTAAGCCTTAAGAGTCAGTACTTAATTAAGCAGCATGGACATAAAAAGCTCAAGGGCTAGAAGTAATGAGTTCTTCATCAACAGATGAATTCAAAGGCAGAGTGGGGAAAGTTACATTTTAAGTGGTAAAGAGAAAAAGACTGGATATCTTGCTCTTCTCCTTTCAGCTCTAAGGTTGAAGTAATTTCAAGCAATATGATGCTTCTGGCAGACAAGTTGGGCTGCTGATGGAAGGAAGGAATCTGTAAAATTCACAGAAGAGATTGGGATGGAAAGAGTGATGATAGGAGGCTCATATGTTTAGAAAAATAGTATTTAAAGTTTCAGAATTGCCTGGTAGGTTGTGCTTAACCTGTTAATAAAACTTGAGAAAGATACTTTCAGATTTAATGGCAAAATTCAAAATTAAACTCATAAAAGAACAAAAAAAGCCAGTAGGTCATCCCCCCAAAATTAATCTGTACTGCTTAAGAATAATATAATGTCATCTTAACACTTAGTATACATCAAAAATATATGAAATGGGATATTGAACATGAAGAGTACCAGTATATTGATCTAATATCCCCTTATAAAAATGTACCACTTACAGTATCTGCCTCTTTTCCATCAATCATCTGCAGATCGTTCAAAGACCACTTTTTTGTTACTTCATATTTTTCATCTAAACCCATTCTGTAGTGTTTCACCATAATTATTTTAACTTCTTCATTTTTGGTCACTGTAGGATGGAAAAATATTTAGTTTACATTAGCTCTTCAAAGATGATAAATTATTCAAGTCTTATTTTCTTGAGTATACCCTTTTTGTTCAATGCTTTTGAACCCATATTACAGTTGCACTCCAAATTTGAGCCCTCACATATATAGACATTTGTGGTGATACCTCCAAATTGGCTGGCTGTGTTAACTTGATTTTTGCTACAGTCCCAGTAATGTCTGTCAGGTGGAGCTCAGCTATTGCTCTTAGCCCTGAGCTTTGTGGTGGTGAATGGATCTCAACTGGGGGCGAGAAATAAAAGGCTTAACATTAGCATAATCAGTGCTGAAGTGTTTACCACAGCAATTTGGAATTTTAATTTATGACAATAAAGTGAGGTAAGAAAAGTAAATAGTTTTGATTATATAGACTCACCAAACTGAAGAGTGACCAAGCAATACTACAAAATTCAGAAACTTTCCCCAAATTTGCAATGGTCCATAGAATGTAAAAGTACCTGCATCCCAGCTATCAGTGACCTGTTTGTATTGTTTGAGATTTTTTAATTCTTTCAAGTGTGTCTCTGAAATTCTAGTGTTCAAAATGTGCCACCAGCACAGAAGGTTTCGGTAGTGTATTTGAAAGATGTGGAAAAATCTTTGTTTATTTTTACTTACTTATTTATTTATTTATTTATTTTGTATTTTAGGAAATGGTCTACAGGGTGTTCAGGGTCTCACTACTAGATCAGACTAATAGTGATCTGCCTGTTTACAGCCTCCCAAGAGCTGGGCTTACAGGTGCATGCCACCACGCCCAGTCCATTTGTTTATTTTATATAAACAAAGTAAGGGAAATGATTTCCTGGTCTTAAAATCATTTGTCTTTGTTCTCTGATAAACACATTAGAAGACTCAACATTTGATCACAGAGCTCCTGCACTGAAAATTATCAATGGGTTAATAAAAGGAGTATTTACTGAGTAGTTGATATTTGCCTATTAGATAATTAGTGCCACAAGGGAGGCAAATAGCAGATGTGGCCCCTGCTCTCTAGAAATCTGTGGTTTTGTTAAGGAGATAAGGCTGACACAGATGAGTCACACCTAATACTTACTACTAAGTGGTGGCAGATGGGGATCAAAGCCTACATATTTTTTTTTTCTTTTCATTTTATGTATTTGGTACAGGGTCTCTCTATGCAGCTCGGACGTGTAGTGATTCTCCTGCTTTCACCCTCCCTGGCTCTAGGATTTCAGGCATGCACCACTGTACCTGGACTCGGTCACTGGCTCAGCATATGCAGGATCGGGGATTGCTATATATTATTTTCAAAATGAATAATGTCACTTAAAGAAGTTGCAGGCTGGACTTTTAAAAAAATTATTTGATACAGGGTCTTGCTATGCAGTGCAGACTTTTAGTGATCCTCCTGTCTCAGCTTCCACAGCACTAAGGTTATAGGCATGCACCACCAACCCAGTTTTCGTGGCTGGCACAGCATGTTGTACTGGGGGCTGAACGAGGGTACTTGCCAAGTAGGCACTTAGGCCACTGAGCTATCTCCGCAGCCCTGGGCTTTTAAGAGTAAGACAAATTTGGTTTTGGGGAGGGCTTTCTCTTGTTCTGGCAAGTACCACTTTAGCATACTGCTGTGGCTTGAATGTTTCCCCTAAGTTTTTTGTAAGAGAAACTTAACCCTCATTGCAATAGTGACTTTTTTTAAAAAAATGTGTTTAGTACAGGGTCTCATTACACAGATCGGACTCATAGTGATTCTCCTGTTTTTCAGCCTCCCAAGTGCTGGGATTACAGGCGCACACCACCACGCTCAAGCTCCATTGCTGTCTCAATGCATCCTTAGAGCAGGGCCAGCACGGCATGCCAGGGATCGAACCTTGGCTGCCACACCTGCCTAAGCAGGTGCTTTAGTCTGCTGAGCTATCTGGCTGGCCTTTGTGATAGTTTTAAGAGGTGGCACTTATAAGAGGTGATTGGGTCGTGAGTGTCTGCCTTCAAGAGTGGGTTGACTGTTGTCACTGGAGTAGGGTACTGACTGTGGGAGTGAGCTCTTGATGAAAGGATGAGTGAGGCTGCCTTCCTTTCCCTCTCTTTCTCACACTCACCCACTCATCCTTCTGCTTTCCACTATGAGATGACATAGCAAACATGTGACCTGATTTGGCCTTTGACTTCCCAGCTCCCAGAACTATATGAAATAATCTCTAGAGGCTCTTCAATTCCCCACCCTCAGGTACTCTGTTGCAGCAGCACAAATATACTAAGACCCATGCCCTCCTACTTGTGTAGATCTAAAGCAGTATGTTACAGTAAAATTGTAGTGATAATGAGGTGATGTGGAGCAGATTATATTTTTAACAAGAGTTCTGAAAAAGGAGAGAATTGATATGACAAAAGAAGGAATTACAGAAGAAATGGTATTTGAGATGAGGCTTTAAAATTAGTGTAGTTTGGAAAAAAACTGGTCATTCTGAAGGCATTTCTAGGAGAAGAGCATGAAGAAATGAATAAAAAAATAGAAGCTCAATTTCACAAGTTGGAAGAAAGTAGACTGTGTCCATTGGCTGGTGTTAGCACACGGTAGGCCACAGGATTAATAAAATAGAGGAAGTTGTGAAAATGTTTTGAAAGCCTCTCAATTTAAAAGCCAACAGAGGACACTGTGGAGTTGTGGTGTTAGCCATTCTTTTCACAGGAGAAATGGGAGCCTGGCCAGGGATCTAGAGAGCTGGGGCTGGTGAAAGGAGTAACTTTTCTCTGGTATAGGTGATACTGAAATCAAGGTGACCAGCTGCTACAGGAGGGAGTTGGAGTGGATGGACAAACCTAGTACTTGCAAGTCCCAGCTGCAGTACTGTCTTAGTTACTCTTTGCTCGTTGCTGGGACAAATACCCGACACTCAAAATGAAGGAAGGA
>NDGN011296269.1:0-12030 GCA_002564285.1 Tympanoctomys barrerae
TCAGGCCCTTGCGCTTGCCAGGGAAGCGCTTATTCCACTGAGCCATCTCCCCGGCCCCTTTAAGCTTATTTCTTAAGAAATAACTTGCATACTCTAAAATCTAAAAATGGCAGAGAGGTACACACTCAACAATAAAACAATTGGCGACTTCAGTAAATGCAGAAGGAAGGGTCCACAAAAGGAAGAAAGATGAACCTAATGGTCATACCTGCTGTAATTTCAAAGAGGATTTTGTCAATTTCAGTCTCAGCTTCTTCTTCCATTTCTTCTTGATCGTCCATGCTTTCAAAAGTGTCCTCTAACATCTCTTCTATGATCCCAGCCTGAACACAGAAGAAACATCACGCCCCTTGACTACTAAATATGCTTACATGAGGCATTCCTGCACACAGGCAAGAAGGAGCTCATCTCTGCGACTCCAGGCCACCCTTCCAGGATGACACCCAAGACAGGTGGTCAGAGGAAACACTGCGTACAGCCCTCTCGAATGGCCCTCTGGCTCGGCTGTAAGGTTGGGGAAGACATAAATCCGAAGAGCATTCTATTCTCATTCTCAGACATTTCTTTCTAATCAAAATTATCAAATAAATTCATATTCATGTCCATCCACGTGGATCCCTATGGCCTAGCTGAATTAAGTAAAAGGTTCAATATTTATGAAAGGAGCCCAACTGTAATAACCCTTCACACTGTAGCTAGAAGTGAGCATGCATCTATTTAGGTGTTCAGTCAACAAGTATTCATCAACTTCCTTCTCTTTGCCCCCTAGGGCAGGCACTGGCCTAAATGGAATCACTAAGACTGAGTTCCTGCTCAGGAGGAGGCAGGCCCCCAGGAGGCTTAGGAGTGCCCCGGGGCTGCACCACAGTAATTCTGCTGCATTACTGTCAGTCTCCAGAAGCAGGTTTTCAGCGTGGTCATCTGTGTTCCACAAATATTTTCCCTACTATATGAGTTAAAATGAGCAGGGCTCAAGTCCTCCGAAGAGAATCCAGTTCTCAGTGAATCATCCTCATCGACCTGGGTACGCACTTTATTAAAGAACACACTCCAGGGCTGGCAAGATAGCTTGGCAGACTAAGCGCCTACTTAGGCAAGCAGAGCGATGGGGGTTTGATCCCCAGCACCACATGTTGCACCTGCCCCACCCTGGTGGCACACGCCTGTAATCCCAGCACTGGAGAAGCTGAAAACAGGAGGATCACTACATGTCCAAGTTGTGCAGTGAGACCCTGCACCAGATACATTAAAAAAAAAAGAGAGAAAGAAAGAAAGAAAGAGAAACAAAGAACAGAACAGAGCAGAACACACTCTACGGGCCGGCTCCAGTCCTGGGGATGGCAGGTATCTGTGTGCTTGCTATATGGCTCTCAGGCTCTTGCTCCCTTCTTCCCCACTCTTTTTGAGACAGGATCTCTCTAGGCTGGCTTTCAACTTGGGATGCTTTCCCTTCAGCCACCCATGTGCTGGAATTACAAGTGTGCTGCCACTTTTCTGATCCTGCTTCCTCCCCACTGCTGCTGTCCAAGAAGTACTATTTCCAGAGATTTAGGCCATGGACTTTTTATGTTGTTCGACATTTCTATCAATTTTCTTCTGAAGGCCCTTTCTCCCATACCCCATACTCTCTATAATAATTCAAGTTTACAAATGACATTCCCTGCAGGTGACAGTCAGGCAAGAGTCAGCACTAGAACGAGGTATACACTTTTGGTTGTCAGGCCCTGGGGTTGAAGCATGAATGACACCGTGTGAACGGCTCCCTTCCCACTTCCTCCATGGCAGTTCAGGCCGAAGGTCAGACACACCTGTGCTCCAGCTGGTCACCTTCAACCCAGGTGAACTTGTCAATCCGCCCGTTAGCTTAGAGATTCCGTTTCCTTCTGAGTGAAAAGGGGATAAAAATGGCTGGGAAGTGGGCAGGGCCATCCGTGCCACGTGCCATCAGCCGCAGGGCTCAGTAACAGGGCTGATGCCCTGCCTGTCTGAAGACCATCAGTACTGATCCAGACCCTGATCCTGAGGGCGGCAGGCATTATGTGTGTTTTACTTGGTTCTTAGTTGCTCCTTCCTTTTTGGGGGGTGGCGGGAACAAGATCTCACTATGTAGTCCAGGCTGGCTTTGGACTAGTGACCCTCCTGTTTTACCTACCCAAATGCTAGAACTGCAGGTGTGCTACCACCACACCTGGTTTCACTCTTCTTTTTTATAGTTTAAAACAGGTCAGCAAACTACAGCCTACAGAGCGAAGTGTGACCTGCTGCCTGCTTTTGTAAAGTTCTCTGAGAACACAGTCATGCTCACTTTTTCAAGTATTATCTGTAGCTGACTTTACACTCTATCAGGTAGAGTTGTGTGGTCACAACACACATAGAGGCCACACAGCACAAAATGTACTTAGTATCTAGCATTATACAGAACAGGTTTGCCAATCCCTGGTCTAGACCAACTTCTCTTGCCAGTTTCACTGACACTCCCCTGGGACAGAGTGGAACCAAGGTTTCTTTCTTCTTGCTTGGAGTGGCACTTGCAAACCTTGAGCCCTAAAGGCTCCCTGGGTTCACTCTGCTCTCCCAGCTCTGGGTATGTATTTGGGAATGTGTAGCAGCAGTCCCTCCCAGCCTCTGCTACACTCTAGGTAAAAATTATTTCAACCAGAGTTAACATCCACTCCCATTTGCAAGCCATTCCCATTCACCCAGCCCCACCATTCCTGAGAGGGACTCAGTGGTTTGGCAGGGTACAGGCCCAGCCCAGGTCACCTTCATCATCTCTTTGGACAGCTCCCGCATGGTGGCCTGGATTTCTGGGATCTTCACAAGACTCTGCATGGCCTTCATCACATCTGTGCTCTTCTGCAGGGACCCGGCCACTCGCAGGACCGCTGAAAGGGGAAACGGTTGTTCAGTGGGCTAGAACAAGGAGAGAGACATCAACTCCTGCAACAGGGAGCAGCAGCAGGAGCGCTCCACATTCACCAGTGCAACCTTCACAACAGGTCTTTGTGCTAGACAACCAAGAGCTGACTTTTCTAAATTGTGTGCCACCAGGCTACTGTTGGAAGAATTTCCGAGCATCCACAGCAATGAGCCATCTGGACTGTGCCTGGCCTGTGGCTGACCTTCAGGGAAGGATGTCAAGTCAGTAAGTGACACCAAGGGACATGAATCACAAGGGACATGGAATACTTGGCTCTTGACCTTGTAGGGGCCACATTAGAAAAGAAGCCTTTTGCTACCCAAGTAAGAGCTCAGTAAGCCTCCCAGCCAGCACCTACAGAGGGAGTACTTGGCCCTGCTCGACAGGCTGGGGAGAGGTGGTCCAGCTCGATTCTGCTCACTCGAAATCTTCTCACCCGATAGCACTACAGGTTCACGTGGGAGCACTGGATGCTGCCCTACCCCAGCTGGACAGCAATGACCCCAAACTTTGGAGCCCCACTTAAGCATACCCCAGACCAAGAGCCAAGCACAGGTCATCGTGTATTGGTGAAGCAGGGTCTCTGGCTCTGCCCTCTGCACAGCCAAACCGCAACTCCAGAGACCACACCCAACCTTGGAGCCTGGTGTGGTTTAGATCTGAAATCTTTCTCCACACCCCTGTGAGTTCAGAGGCTTCTGAAATGTGGATGGATCACAACGCAGAGCTGACCTGCTCTCAGGAGGCAGAGCCTGGCTGGGGGAGGCCAGTGGGGTGTAACCTGGAAGAATATTCTTATCCCTGGCTACTTTTCTCTGTTTCCACTGGGTTGAACAGCTTTCCTTTCTACTCTTTCTACCAGGGCCATTTCTGCTTTGGACTCAGCTGACCATGGACTGAAACTGTGAGACAAAATAAGCATCTGTTCTTAAGCTGCAGGTGGCAGGTGTTGTGTCTCAGTAATAGTGAAGTGACTAAGGCTGGCCCAACTACAACTTCCAAGCAACAACAGCACAGAGCCAGGAAAGCTGGCCTGCAATGCAGAGCGCAGCCAGGAGCCTTCACTGCAGGGTCCAGCCCGCGGATTCAGTGAACCACACTGTGCAGCCAGTATTCCACTCAGCCTCAGAGCACAGTGATCTGGTGCAGCTAAAGAACCCAAGGTCTGTCAGTGCTGGCGCTGCCTGCCAATCACCCAGGATCTCCAGCCAAACTGCGCAGGTCTATCGCTACCACAGTCTGGCAGAAGAGGTGGCTGTTTCCTAAAATGTGCAGGCATCAACATAAGGACAAAAGAAATGTGAGAAACAAAGGAAGACCCCAAAAGAAACAAAGTCCCACTAATAGAACCAGAAGTAATTGAGATCTATTAAATGACAACAAATTCACAAACATCCTCATAAAGAAGTTCAGAGAACTCTAAGAAAATATGGAGAGAAGAATTAAATGAAATTTAGACAACAATTAATGAACAAAATGGGAAGTTTTGTACAGAAACAAAACAGTAAAAAGAAACTCTTCAGATAAAGACTACAATAAAAACACTGAGGGCCAGGGACATAGCTAGGTAGTAAAAGTGCTTGCCTGGCAAGTGCAAGGTCCTGAGTTCAATCCCTAGTGCCGCCAAAACAAACAAACAAACAAACAAAAAAAAAAAAAAACACTGAGAAATTCAACAAAAAACTTCAATAGCAGATTTGACCAAGCATAAGAAATCAATCAAGCCCAAAGACAGAACACTTGAAATTATTCACTCAGAAGAGAAGACAGAAAAAAGAATGCAAAAGTCTTTTGAGAACTATGGGGCAACATCAAGGGCACAAACGTTTACATAATGCGACTTCTGAAGGACAAAAAAAAAAAAAGCTGTAGAAAGCATATTTAAGGAAAGAGTGGCTTAAATTTCCCCACGTCTGGGGAAAATATGACAACATTCAAGTACAGAAAGCTCGGAGGTCACTAATCAAATTCAACCCACACAGTAGTTCATGAGGACAAAGAAAGGATACTGAAAGGAGGAAGGGGTAAGAAACATCATATTCAAGGGAGCCCCAATATGGCTTTCTCAGCAGACATCTTCCAGGGAGAAAGGAGGATGAATTCGAGGTGCTAACAGGGGAAAAAAACCTGCCCACCAACAATACTTTACCTGGCAAAAGCATCCTTCAGAAATAAGGTAAAATTCCTTCTAAAAGCGAAGGGAGGCAAAGCCCTGCTGTACAGAATTGCTAAAGAGAATTCCTCAAGCTTAAATAAAAGGTTAATGACAAAAAAGAAAGAAAGAAAAGAAATCCTCAATAGTAAATGTAATTAATGTACATACTCAAAATTCTAAATGGTACCTAAAGCAATTTTATCCCACTAGGAATGTTTAAAGACAAAACTATTAACTGTAGCTACAATAAACTGTTAGAGATACAAAAATGAAACTCTGACATCAAATCATAACTGTTAGGGACAAAAACTGAAAGTATAGAGTTTTATATGCACTTAAAGGCCAGCTGTAGTTGCTAGTGGATACAGAGTCTTTGTTTTACATGAAGAAAAAGCCCCAGAGACGTGTTACACATAGAGTTAACAGTATACACTTAAAAATGCTTAGGGTGGTACATTTTATGTTACATATAACTTTTATCACAATAAAACCACAGATGATATGAAAGCTTCTTTTGTTTTTGTGGGGATTTTTTGTTGTTTTTGAGACATGGTCTCACTATGTAGTTTAGGCTAGGCTTGAACTCAAATTGACCCTCCTGCCTCAGCCTCCCGAGTGCTGGGATGACAGGGGTGTGCCAACACATCCAGCAAAATTATGAAAGTCTGAACAGAAAAAAAGGTGTCAGTTTAAAGTAGGCTGTAATATGGATAAATTATTTTATGTGTCATGGTGACCATAAAGCAAAACCCTACAGTAGCTGCATATACTGACAAAAACCATCATACTACAAAAGACAGCAAGAGAGAAGAAACAAGGGAGCTAGAAAACAAATCACAGAAAGACAGTAGCCAGTCCTCACCTATTAGTAATTACTTTGAAGAAAATAGGTTAAATTCTCCAATTAAAAACAAAGAATAGGTCAGTGGATAATATAAACAAACAAGGTTAAACTACACACATGCTTTGCCTTCTAAAGACTCACTCTATCAGTAAGAGGTGAAAGTGAAAGGGAAAAAAGAAACACTCCTATAAATAGAAACTGCAAGAGCAAGAGTCCCCACGCTTACATCAGAAAAGCAGAGAAGTGAAAAACTAAAACAATAAACGTCATTATGTAATAACAAAGGAGCTAAGATGTAACACTCAGAAACACACATGCGTCCAAACCAGGAGCTCCTACATACCTAGCAGTTACTAAATGATCTGAAGAGAGGCAGGCTACAGCAGTATCAGGGGATGTCAATACCCCATTTTCAACAGTGATCATCCAGACAAGAGTATCAATAATGAAGCACTGGGGCCGGCCAGACAGCTCAGCAGATTAAAGCACCTGCTTAGGCACATGCAGAGACCACAGGGACCGTGGTTCAATCCCCAGCCTTCAATGCTGGCAATGTCCCCGCCCCCGGGGTACACTGAGATAGCAACTGAGACCAGGTATGGTGGCACCGCCTGTAATCCCAGCGTTTGGGAGGCTGGAACAGGAGAATCACTACGAGTCCGATCTAGGTAGTGAGACCCTGTGACCCTGTATTAAATACATAAAAATAAATAAACACTGGACTCAAGTTACACCATGGACTAAATGGACCAACAGATACACACAGCATATTTTATTCAACGGCCGCAGAATACATGTGCTTTTCAAGCGTACATACGACATTATCCAGGATGGAGTGCAGGTTAGGACAACAGAAGTCCTTACAAATTTAAGAGGACTCATGATATCAAACACCATTCAGAGAACAGTGGCACAAAACTAGCAAACAATGAACAGAGAAATCTTGGAAAACACACAAACAGGTGGAAAGTAAACTACACTCCTAAATCATTGAGACACAGAAAAAACTAAAAGGAAAATTTAAAATGTCTTGATATGAATGAAAATGGAAACAACATACTAAAGCTTTTGCAATGCAGCAAAAGAAATCCTAGAAGGGAAATTTGGAGTGGTAAATTTCTGTATCAAAAAAGAGAAAGATCACAAATAATCTAACATTACACCTCTTGAAACTAGAAAAAGGAAAACTAAGCCCTGTTTGTAGAATGAAAGGAATAATAAAAACTAGAGTAAAATAAATTTAATAGAGAACAAAACATAGGCAAATTTGATGAAACTGAGCTGGTGTTTTAAGAAATACAATTCTCATTTAGCAAGACTTACAAAGAAAAATACTCATATACAATCAAAAATGAAAGGGACATAATTGACAGCCTGCAAACAAAGGCTCATTAAGAAACTCCCATAAATAATTACACGCCAACAAATTGGATAGCTGATGAGAAACTGACAAATCCTTAGACAATATAACCTATCAAGACTGAATCGTGAAGAAATAAGGAGTAAAGAGATTGAATCATTAATAAAAAGTTCCCCATTACAGAAAGCCCAGGACTGCACAACTTAACGGCTAAATGTTATAAAAATGTAAAGATGATCTAACACTCATTTTTCTCAAACTTGTCACAAAATAGAAGTAGGGGAAATACTTCCAAACGCATTTTGCAAGGCTAGCCTCACACTGTTACCAGGCCCAAACAAGGACACTACAAAGAAAGCACAAGCTGGTATCCCCAATGAACAGAAAGTCTCAACAAAATATTAGCAAAGAGAAGTCTAGAATACATTAATAGAATCATTCCCTATAATCAATTGGAATTTGTTCCTTGGATACAAGGATAAAAAGTCAGCAAACACAACAACTATGATATATCATTAAAAAAAAAATTGAAGGCTAAAAATCATATGGCCATCTCAACAGAGGAAAAACATCTCTTTCATGATAAAAACTCTAAACAAAGCTACCTCAAAACAAATGAAGGCCACATATAACAAATCTGTAGCTAACACTACTCTCAGTGGTGAAGAGCTGAAAGCTTTTCTTTAATGTCAAGAACAAAACAAGGACAGGCACCTTCTTTTGAACAAACTATTGAAGTCCTAGCCAGCACATTAGGCAAGAGAAAAACTAAAAGCCCTAATGATTCCACAAACACTATTAGAATTAACGTGTATGGTGAAACTGCAGAATACAAAATCAACGTAAAACTGAGTAGTTGTTTTCTACTAATGGACTATACAAAAAGGAAATAATCGCCTTTACAATAATAATAAACAAAAATAACTATGTAGCTATACTTATCAAGGCAGGGTAAATCAGTACAGCCATTATGGAAAACTGTATGGAGGTTCCTCAAGAAGCCAAAACCCAGCATCAGCCAAGTAATCCTATCTCCAGGTTATGTATCTGAAGGAACTGACAGCAGCCTATCCAGAGGGATGGCTCACCTCCCTGAGCACTGCAGCACTGCTCTTAACAACCAAGAGCTGGAGTCATGACTTATA
Source organism: Tympanoctomys barrerae (assembly GCA_002564285.1). Taxonomy (NCBI): domain Eukaryota; kingdom Metazoa; phylum Chordata; class Mammalia; order Rodentia; family Octodontidae; genus Tympanoctomys; species Tympanoctomys barrerae. The sequence goes on from NDGN011296269.1 coordinate 8,425, forward strand.
TCTAGAGGTTCCCCAGGCCCCTGAAAAAAAAAAAAGGAAGGAAGGAAGGAAGAAGGCTCACTGCTTCCTGCCTCCCATGCCATGGCCTGTTTCTTTTCTGCAATACCCTTCCTCCATACCACCCTGCCTTGAAGCCACCTAAGGACTGCAACTTCCTCAAACTGTGAGTTAACCTTTCCTTCATTCACTTGTGCGTATCACATATCTTGTCCCAGTGATGAGAAAATAAGACAACGGCAACGACTTATGTGCCCATCAACAGATGGATGGATATTTAGAAATGTAGTACATACACAAAGGAACTCCACTCAACCTTAAAAAGGGAAACCCTGTCATCTGCAACATGAATGAATCTATTTATATATTTTCTGGTACTGGGGATTGAACTCAGGACCTTGCACTTGCCAGGCAGGTGCTTAGCAGCTGAGCTATCTCCCCAGCCCAACATGAAGGAATCTACAAGACACTGTGCTAAGTGAAATAAGGCAGACACAGCAGGCAGATGCTGTTCATTCTCACATGGCACACGGGATTTAGTGACATCAGGAGCGCAGAAATAGAAAATGAGGGCGCTGACAGTTTCCAAAGGTGTGGTGAGGGAAGAAATGGGGCGCTTTAGATTCAAGGGTACCGAATTCCAGAAACAGGAAGAAGTATTTGGGGTATCTACCGCAGCAAGGTAACTACAGTCAATACGTGGCTACAGTCAAGACCCATAAGTTGGCTACTGTGAATCATGCTAGGATCATGGCTGTACATATTACATGTATGAGTCTCTGCTTTTGGTTCTTCCAGCATAAATCTAGAAATGCAATTGCTGGTAATTCTATTCTTGCTCCACTTTTGAGCTCCTTTAGTCCTCTCCCTGAATCGAAACACTCATTATCTGTCTTTTTCTGCAAGGAGCTGCTGTCAGAAAGCTGTCACTTACAAAGCATCTAATCATGACAACATATTAATAGCCAACAAGGCCTACATTACCCTTCCTGAGAGCATCTGCCTTATAACAGAACATTCCAATGGAAAGGAATGGCTTCTTGAAAGCAGCAATAGGCTAGGATTGTGATGGGACATTGAGGGCCAAAATGAACAAGGCCTTCTCAGGAACTCTGGTTACACTATTTCTGGTTATCTCTTTTTTTCCACTCCCCAGAATATAAATCATTTCCTTCTACCCTATTCTCAGGCCCTATCCTGTTACGCTTCCTGCCATATTTAATCTCCCCACAAGAAGGGCTCCACTATAAATCTCAACAACCCTACCAGAAGGAGTTGTCCTTTCTTCCACTCCCTCCTACTATGGCCCTACTCGGCCCAGCACCATAACCTCTGGAGCCCCACTGCCTCGCAAGGTGATGAAGCAGGAGTGCATAGGAGCTGGGGTACAGGGTGAACTCAACAGCAGGGGTCTCACAGAGCAGCCTGCTCAGCCGCAACAATCTCCTTCTTGTCTTAGCCTTTCATTAACAGTCCAGCAATCTTTCCAGCATCAAGGGCTCAGAGCATCTCAGGCTTGTTTCACCAAGTCCCATGTATGGGCACTGACATGGTGTCCTTTCTTCCACTCGCTCCTACTAACCGCCCCACTCAGCCCCACACCATGACCTCTGGAGCCCCACTGCCTCCACCATGATGCAGTAGTCTCCCCATACCTGCAGTCTGTGCCCACCACGTGCCAGAGCTCCCCACTGCCTACAGCATGCAACTAAAAGTCCTCAGCCTCATTCCCAGAACTGACTCCAACTCACCTTTCCAGCTTTCCCTCCCACTTCTCCCCTTAATGTACCCCTGTCAAACTGTTTCCTGACACAGCCTGAAAGATTTCACCCTCGCCTGGGTGCACTTAATCCCTCGACTCACAAGCCTCCTCAGTCTCCTTTCCCACGAGCGCCCACCACCCTCATTTCCACCACCACTGCCACATGTCTCTCTGTCCTTGGCCTGAGAACCTCTGTCCTGTCCAGCTATCCACCCCCTGTTCTCACTGCCCAGCCCCCAGAGCTGAGAAATCGCTGCTTCCTGCAACCTCACACCTGTGCATATGGGCCTACACAGGCTTGGACCCCACCTCACCAGTTCAACCTGCTCGAGATTCCTTTGGCACCTCCCAAGAGCCTCCTTGACTCTACCATCGTTTCCCAGTGTATACATCAGTTTGCAACCACAAGGACCTATCTGATAGTTAAATTCATTATTTTTGTTTCTTATTAAGTTTATTCAATTATTTACTTTCTAACTGATACCCAGAAGGCAGTGACTCAGCCTGTAATGTTCACGATTTTAGTCCCAGGGCCCAGCTACGTCTGGCACATAATAAGGATTAAAAGATTTACTTATTTTATTACTTAATTCACATTTCACTCTTTCTAGCTCAGTCTATCACCTGAAAAGATGGGTACAAGAAGCCCATGCTTAATCCAGCTCTTGGACCTCCTCTTCCTTCCCCTGTCTTCCCTCCATTCTCTCCTTTACCCTTTTTTTGAGACAGGGTCTCACTACGCAGTGCAGGCTGGCCTTGAACTCTGTGTGGCCCAGGCTGGCTTTACACTTGAGGAGATCCCCCTGCCTCAGCCTCCTGAGAGCTGGAATTATAGGCATGCACCACCACGCCCAGTTCCTCTATCCTTTTCTTAAAAAGTGAGGCAAGGAATAGGGATGAAGAGAACAAATGGGAAAAGGAGCTCTGAGAATAGGAGGAAGGGCACAGAAGCTTCAAAAAAGAAGACTATCACTACATCAGTGAAATGAGAAAGGGTGACCATCATTTTTAAAAAGGAACTGTGAATAACTTTTTCTTGGAAGTAAAATTTAAGAAAGCCAAAACAAATAATTCAAGCGAAGGAAGGGAATATAAAATTGAAGGAATGTCTCTAAGTAGAACACAAAGACAAAACTGACAATGATGATGATGGTAATTCTTAAAACCTACGTGCAGCAAAGACTATGTGCCAGGCAACAGATTAAGTGTTAAAACAACCCTACAATGAAGGAACTACTATTATCCTCAAAATGGAAAATAAAAAAAGGTAAGAAAATTAAAGGATCAGTCTGAGAAATTCAACAACTGACTGAGACCATCTGCTTTTAGAAAGAAAGAGACAATGGAAAGGAAATCACACGCACACGTCTCGGAAGGGAAGACCAGTCCTCCAAATGAAAAGCTCTACCAAGAGGACAGACCCTTCTCTGCAAAATCCATGCAGAAATACTGACAGACTGAATTCCCAGGAACAATGCAGGCAGGCCCACCAGGTGAAACTTTGCAAATTGCATACGGTTGAGCCTAAAAGATCATACACAGATTTCTGGCCACAAATTTGACTCCTCAAAGACAATGTCTTCCTTGAAAAATCCATAGCCTCTAAATAATCAACAGGACCAAATACGCTACAATCCTGAACGACTTAACATGTAATACTGAACGACTTAACAGAGACTCTTCTACTGCAGTAGCTTGATAAAGAAGTAAACAGTGCTGGGAACACCTATCCTTTTGCCCTCAAATCACAAGGTCTGTTTTCTGTTTTTATTTTTAATTTTTACTTATTTTTGTATTTTAGGGAAGGGCCTACAGGGTGTTCAGGGTCTCACTACTAGATCGGACTC
>NDGN011296276.1:0-24381 GCA_002564285.1 Tympanoctomys barrerae
TGGGGAGATGGCTCAGCAGAATAAGTGCTTGCCTGGCAAGCGCAAGGGCCTGAGTTCAATCCCTAGTTCCGTAATTTTTTTAAAAAAAGCTTTGCACTAGAGCCATACATGAGCAAGGGCTGCCTTGGAGGGAGCCTTGCAGGAGGCAAGAGGCCCAGCACAAACCTTCCTGGCGAGGTGCCACAGGAGCAGGAAGGGAGCAGAAGCTCTTTATTCCCAACTCCTTCAAGCTCACTCAGAGAGACTGCATTTCCTATATGTGTGCAAAGTAATTAGAAAAACCATAAAGCTCTTTATAGACGGAAGGTAGCTGTTATTTCTGTCTTGGCCATGAAACTGGGACATGTCTGAGGCAGCTCCACTTCGGAGACCAGCAACCTCTGTGGCTTCCTTTCTTTTGCTACCTTTGGGACAAAGGGGTCACATTCTCTACTGCCTTGCCCTGCCACTGTGGGAGCCTCGGCTGCCTGAAACACGTCACTTTCACATGGTGCGATCCACTTGCCAAGGGAGAGGGTAAATTTGCTGTATCCCTGGGCTGGGAAGTAGGCTGTCACCAGCTGGGCAGGCCTCAAACAGGCCTCTGGTGACCGCAGTGTCCCTGGAGAATGTGCTGCTAGATGTGAAGGAGCTGGGCCGGGGCATGGAGCTGATCCGGCGGGAATGCAGCATTCATGACAACAGTGTCCTTCGGAGCTTCCTCAGTACCAATGAAGGCAAACTGGACAAGCTGCAGCGTGATGCTAAGACAGCTGAGGCAAGCAAGGGATGGAGGACAGGGTGGGAGCAGACTGGGCCAACCGCCAGGCAGCTCTAGGTAGGCCTGCCTCAGGTTATCAGACAGCAGACCAACAAGTGTGGGGAGTATGGACTTGGGGGAGTGGGGTACAGCACCTCTGGAGACATTGCTCTTCAGAGCTCTGGGATCCTACATTCTCTCCAGCTCCCAGGACCTTGGGTGGTTGGTTTCCTCTCTTCAGCCCTGGGCTGTTTTCGGTGGGCCTTCTGTCCCTTGTGTGGGAGCTGAGCTTCTCCTTCCTGCCAGTCTGACCCCTTCTCCTGCCCCTTTCCCAGGAAGCCTACAATGCAGTTGTGTGCTACTTTGGTGAGAGTCCCAAGACCACACCTCCTTCAGTATTCTTCCCAGTATTTGTCCGATTCATTCGTTCCTATAAGGTAAGATGGAGAGGGGGACTTAAAGAGGAGTTTGGTTGACAGAAAACTGGCTGGGGGACTGGTCGATCTTGGGCTTCAAGTCTGGGGCTTTTCCAATTCCTTTCAGTCCTGGGGAGGAGCCATGGATGCTGGCGACAAGCCTTTTAGCTGTGAACTGGTGGGCAGGGTGGGGGCCCAGGCCCTTCCTGTCATTGTTAGGGGCAGGAAGTGCCCCCTCCAGGAGGTGGCCACCTGGGGCTAGCTGGTCCCATTGCCACCCACTCTCCATCCTCAGCGTCAGCCCCTCCCCTCCCAGCCTGTGTGAGCCTCACTCCCACCTACGATTCTTAGGAAGCAGAACAAGAGAATGAGGCCCGCAAGAAGCAGGAGGAGGTAATGCGGGAGAAGCAGCTGGCTCAGGAAGCCAAGAAACTGGATGCCAAGGTGGGTGGACCATTAGTGGGCCTGGGGTGATCACAGAGAAGTGGGAAACTGGAACAGACACACAAAAGGCTGGAAGGCTTGGGTCCAGAGCTGTGGGGGATTCCTAGCAGTGTGCAAGTGGACATCCAGGTTGTGGGATCAAGTTAGTGAGGATTCCTTCCCCCCTCAAAGACTCCATCCCAGCGCAACAAGTGGCAACAGCAGGAGCTAATTGCAGAATTGAGGCGGCGCCAGGCTAAGGAGCACCGACCTGTTTACGAGGGGAAGGATGGTACCATTGAGGACATCATCACAGGTACGGATGGTCCTTTGTCCTCCCTGGGTCTTGGCTGTTAGGCCCAGCCTAACTGCCTTAGGTCCTACTCCCACCCAACTCACCTGACATGGGGCCTGACCCCTTTCTCTCTCTCTTGGGCCATAGTGCTGAAGAGTGTCCCTTTCACGGCCCGTACTGCCAAGCGGGGCTCACGCTTCTTCTGCGATGCAGCCCACCATGATGAGTCAAACTGTTAACCCCCAGGGCTGGGGCCCCTGACAGGTATGGGGCACCACAGCTGCTGCCCCTGTGCATGGCCACTCCTCCAGAGTCCCACTGGAGCTCATGGGTACCCCCACTGCATGACTCGGAATTATCCTCCTAGTGACGGGGACACATACTTCTGCATGTTCCATGCTCTAAGAAGCATGGCTTATTTCCTGCATGTGCTCTCAGGGAAGTGGCATCTCTCCTACTAATGCTCTCATGGCTTCTACTAAGACTTGGGTTTGGGAGCTGCCAGGTCAGGGTTGGGGGCTGTTCCAGCACAGGACTAGGCCTATGTTTGATCACCTGAGGTATCCTGAGTCCTTGCCTTCCTCAAATTTCCTTTGGAGAGCTTTGGCAGTAGCAGATGCCCAGGAAGTCAGGTGTTCGTTGATCCCTGCCTCCTGATAAATCAGGGTCTCTTTGTAGCTGTGGGTATTACCACATCTACCCTGTCTCCGTAGCCTGTAGTACACCGCTCCTGCCCCCCAGCTGGCCTAGCTGTGGGCCACTCCTGAAAGCATGGTCTTGCTCAGCTGTCCTGTCCTTCCCACAGGCCTCCACTGCCAGCCCATTGTTGTTTGCCACCAAACCAGGAGTGCTGCACCACCAAGTGGCCCCCCTCGGGCCCCAGGCCCCCACTGAGACTCTCTTGGAGGCAGAAGTACTTCAAATCTCAGCTCTGCAAGTCCAGCCGGTGGACCTGAAGCCAGCACACTGTGTGCTCAGCTGTGCCACCCCAGCTCTCAGGCTGGATCTTAACCTGTGCCACTGTAAGCCCAAGTTTATGGGGCCCTGGTACTTTTCTTGTGCCTCTAGTACTACACTTGGCCCCACAGTCAGCATCATTTCTTGAATGTTCACCAAATATTTCCAGCTTTAGCCCATGTGAGGGCACCTGGGTCTCTCCTAGAGCCCAGTGAAGGAGAGAGCATAAAGCCTCTCTGCTTTTTTCTCACTTCCCTGCTGGCAGTCTCATGGGCAGTCCTAGTCTAGAAGTATCCAGGCGTAAGGGCCCTAGCACCCTCCTATCTCAGATCCTCTCTTGCCAGGAGAGAGGCCCTTCTCTACTAGGCCCATCAGCCTGCACCGTTGTGATAAGGGTAGAGGAGGGATGCCCAGCCCTGTCCTCCCATCTGTTCTAGTCTAGGTAGATGCTAGCCCTGCTGTGGTGGGCTGGAGAGCAAAGGCTTTCTCTACACTGGCCCCAAGACGAGACAAGGGCTTGCCAACAACCTCAGCTCCTTTCCTCAGCTAGGGGTTTTTATGGCAGAGTGAAGGGGGCATGATCCTCACAGACCATTTGTTCGGTTCTGTGCCAGTTTCTTCTCAGTCCTTGGAAGGAAATGCTGGGGCCACCTCTTTTTGTATATGTACTACTTCCCTTTTCTCTTGTATATAAACCCCAACCTTCCCTCTCTCAACAAAAGCTTGAAGCACCAGGCTGTGTCTCCTCTTTGTAGGCTGGCGGGGGTGGGTGTGGGTGTGGGTGTGGGAAGTCTAAGTTGGTCACAGTGGTAGAAGCCTCTGTTTCAGGGAGGATGAGCTCAGGAGCCTGGGGAAGGGAGAAGCTGGCTGGGTGGTCTCTGACCACACAAAGGGAACAAGCCTACATGAGACACGACTGCCCTCTCCTGGCCATCTATTTCCCTGTTCAGGCCCCAGCTTGCCCCAGTAGCAAATGAAGACAAAAGTCACTGGCTGTGTTATAAATATTATTTAAAAAACAAAATTAACACACATACATTGGGTCCTAGGGCTAGAGGAAGCAGTGGTGGAGTGCCAGGGCAGGCAGCAGCAGGCACCGGTGCTAGACAAAGAGGCCATGTCCACCAGCCTATCTGTTCCCCAGAGACCCCTGCACTCACACTGTCCCTTCTGGAGTCACCCACCCCACATGATGCACACCATCCATTTCTGGTCTGGGGCTGAGGGAAGGACTGCACTAGTTGTCCAGGAAGCAGGGAACCCTTGAACACCAAAGCGGACCTTGAGAGGTGTCAGCTGTGGTGTGTTGGGGTGAAGTTACTTTAGCAAAAGTGGACATAGACCAGACAAAGAAAAGAGTCTGAGGCACAGTGAGGGTGGCCCAGGAGCCACTGCCTCACACAGGCCTGGTCCAAGGCAGAGAGCAGCGTGTTGGGTCACTGGTGGTCATCCAGCTGCTGTAGAAGCGTCCGCCGCCGCCTCTCCAGCTCCCCCTCACTCAGCTCACTTTCTGACGTGTCCCAGCCTGTCTGTTGAACAAAGGCATGGCTCACCCCAAGTTCCTTGGACAGAGTGCTGCCTGGCCGGCACTGGGCCCTGCATCTCACCTTCTCCTTCTTAATTCCAAAGCCTGGGGAGCGGTTAGGGAGCTCTGCCTGCCGAAGCTCCCTGTCCTTATCCTGTTCTTGTTCTTTCTCTTCACTCTCCTTGCCAGCTTTCTCCTCAGGGTCAGTTTCACTCTCAGGACTGTTCTGTAACAGTCCAAAGTGTATGTCAGCTCCCGTGCAGGACAGCTGGGAGGTGGGAGAACACAGCCCACAAAACAGCAGGGTCTTAGGCAGAGTTCTACTCACTGATTTGTGTCTTCTCTTCTTTGTTTTCTTTTTTGGTTTTTTGGCTTTGCGAAGGCCATGATCTGGAGATAGAAAAATGCCTATTAAATATCAAAGGGAAAAAAAGGAGGGCTCATCCTTTTCCTGGCCACAGCCCTCTCTGTTCGTTCTTCATAGACAAGGGCTCATGGTTTGAGAGTGCAGACTGGGAAAGGACAGGATGTTGCTCTACTCACAACTCACGCTTCACAATGCAGACCAACAACTAATTGCTTACCTGATGCAAGGAGAAGGTGGGAAGATGGGGAGCCCTGTCCTCCAAGGGCAGCACCCCCACTTTCCACTGAATCAAGTGAAGATGAGGGCTCAGAACCAGATTCGGAAGGGTTCCGCCTTTTCCACTTAGGGGGCCGGAGGGATGGTGGGGGCAGCTCCTCCTCTTCCGACTCGGAGCCCTAGGTGGGTCAGCACATACCAGTCAGTATAGAAATTCTCTGGTCTTCATTCCCCTTGCCTGGCAGTTGGGGACAGAATAAAGGAGATAGAGAGGAAGACCCAGGATCAAAGCAATCCTTAAATCTTCCAGGGGTAGTAACAGAAGGAAGAACCAAAGTGCTTAGTTCCCGAGAGCACTCAGCCCTCCCTCTATTCTTTCTACCCAGCAACTCACTGAAGGCGAGTGGGAACGCTTTCGATGGTGCTTCTTGCCCTTTCTGCCATGTTTTCGGCCTTTGGTGTGGAGGTGCTGGCATTCGGTCTGCTAGAAACAATGGTGAAGAGGTAAAGGCAACATAGGCCTTTGGCTCAGGGAAAGCTAGAACCTCCTGCCTGTTCAGGGCCCCTCAGCCTTCCCATTGTTAGCTGGCAAGGTAAAGGTAGCCTCTAGGATAAAAAGCCTTTGAAAACTCTTAAAACTGTTCAAATGCCTGGGATGGATCTCAAGAGCAACATGCACACTCACTTCCAACACCTGCAGGAATTCCCGGAAGAGCCGGATCCGTTCCGACTCCAGGGTGATCTGCTCAAAAGCTGAGTCGCACACAAAGCGCTCACGGACCTTGAACGGGGAGAGCACTGCTGATGAGACCAGGCCCCACCTGGCTCAGACTGGACACCGCCACGAGCACAGGGCAGGGCTGGGGCAGTGGAAACAAGGGAACTGGAGCTGGCCCAGGGCTGTCTGTGACTGGGGTGGGCCCGCAGTGGTGAAGCTCCGCTGCCCACAGGCTTGAGGGTGACGGGCGCCAGGCTGCGCTCCTGACCTCTTCCCACGCAGTGCCCAGCTCCAGAGCAGGCACAGCCTGCCTCAGCATGCTTCGAAAGGCAGCTTCCCTGCGCCGCATCCTTCGTGCCTCTTCCTTTTCCCTCTCCCTCTCCCGTGCCTCTGCTTTCTCCAGCAGCTAAGGGCAGAAAGGACACAGAACAGAATCACCAAAAAGGGTGGGTGCCTAGGATCTGCTCCCACATACTGAGAGGTAAGAACTTGAGGTCTGGACTTGGCCATCAATCCCCCAAACCCAAGTTATACTCCAGGGGGCAGTGAGTAAGCAGGAAAGGAATCAGGCACTGGGATGAGTTCAAGAATAAACCCCACCCCACCCAGCCCCTCACACTATTGAAGGTCAGCTTGATGTTGCCTGCGTCCAGCGCAGCAGCCCTCTTGTCAAAGCTTATGACGTGGGCGAAGTCCTCAAAGGCTGTGTTCACTTCCACACAGAAGCCCCGGTCCTGTGGGCATAGCAGCACATGAAGCAGGGAGCAGCAGTGAGCAGCAGCATGGACCTGAGGTAGGCCCATGGCTGATAGCCAGAGGGGTCACATGAGGTGGACACCTCAGAAAGCATTGTCCAGCTCCTCCTCCTCTGACAAGCCCCATGCCTACCGCTGGTCTGGATGTCCTATGGAGCTGAAGGGGTTGAGAGGCATCTCCAGGTCTGATGACTGAGGTCTGAGTTTCTCACAATTAGCTCTTTGTTTCTTTGGCTTAAAGCTGTGGCCCCTGCTGGGCTTTCCTGCTTCTCAGGAACTCATTCTCTATCAACATCTATTGCCAACTACCCTTTGGCTCTGTTTACTGAGTGCTTACTGGGTACCAGATACCCTACTGAGTGCTTCACACACACTTAACCCTTCTGTTTTCATTTAAGAACAGGCCTGCCAGGCAAGGAGATGCATGCCTGTAACCCCAACACTTGGGAGCCTGGAGGCTGAAGCAGGAGAACTATTACAAGTCGGAGGCCAGCCTTCATTACATAGTGAGATCCTGCTTCAAAAAAACAGGAAAAACAAAGAACAAGTCCTAACATCCTAGTTTTATCAAGAAGAAATAAGAATACCTGCCTAAGGTCTTATAGTTATACCTATGGCTGGGCAAATAAATCTTCCCCAGGTCTTTCTAGCCCCAAAGCCTGTACTTTCAAGCACTACACTTACACAGACCATTTAGGTTCAACTCCTCAGCAACATTCAAAATATGTCCGATTATAAGCGCGTGGCCAGTCTCCATGCTTCTCCCCTAAGCTTCACAGCATGCCCTTGGGAGTTTTAGGAGCATGTTCATGCACTGTCCCCCATGAGACAAGTAGTAAGGAGGGCTGCTGGGTCCAAGTCAGCTGGGGTACAGCGAGATTCTCTCCGCCCTCGACACGGCTGCAGGTTCCTCCAGTCTTCTTGCTGATCTCTCTTCAGTACCTGCCCCTCAGGTACTGAGATGAAGGCTTCCATTTCCTCCTCTTTGTTGGCACCCTCTGCCAAGCATACACCATTCATCCACAAACACCCCCTGTACCCTACTCTCACCTTAACCCTTGCTGCTGCCTCATAATTTTAAAATTTCTTGAAGTACAAAGGAAAAAACTAAACATTTGTTGAAAGGCTACTATAAGCATGACACTTTGCAAATGGTACTCTCACAATCCTGGAAATGGATTGTCCCCAACTTATAGAAGAGGAAACTGAGACTCAGAAACACAACAAGAGGTCTCACCCAGCCAGTCAACAACCATGAGATTTTGAAATGTGTGCTGTCTCAAAGCCACTACCTTCTTGGTCACTGCTTCCCCAACAACCAAGCCACAGATTCCTGCTTGGCCCTCAAGCCATCTAGGCTCCAGTGTGGCTGCTATTTAATGCTTCCTCTGTGCCCTCTACTTCTCTGACTTCTTCTGTCCCTTTCTTGTATGTCCATGTTCCTAGAAAGATATTTTTCCATTACAGAAAAATACATTTTGCCTAGCAATCTAATCCTTTCCCTCTGCAGATTTCCAGACTACACTAGGCTACCTCACAAATACTTCAGCACACCACTAGAGCATTCATTCCTCATGAGCTCCACACACATGCCCCCATAGGTAAGAGGTATTAGCAGGCCACCTGGGTATGGACAGCCATAGGGACTTCTGAGCTTGTCTGTCCTGCAAAGGCAGAAGCCCAGATGGAAGAACAGGAAGCAACTGTCTCTGTCTCAAACAGCTTTTCTCTAAGGTGGTGCAGGGGACAGCAGGGGACAGGACTCTGCAGGCCAGCTGGCAGTACAGCCCACTTTATAATTAAACTATACAATAGAAGTTCACTATCTTGGGATTAGGTATTTCTAGTTTGTATTCTTAGCCTGTTTAAAAGATGACAGTTGCTTCTGAGAATTACTGGAAGTCCCGCTCATGCCGCCCTGCTCTTCCTGTTTCATCCTGACCAATCGTCCCATCATCCACTGTCCTACTCTCTACCCATCACTCCTTACCTTTGGCTTCACAAAACAACCCAGCAACAACTTAGTGACTATCCGTTGGTTTTAAAGATTTTTTTTTCCCATTAAAAATCTTAGCACCTCAATGCATAAAAGAGATGTAAAGCACTTGAAAATAGGACCATAAAATTCAGGGGGTTTTCCAAGATGCCATCTGATCGTATAATTGCTTACAAGATAAAAATCTAAATTATTTTTTGTTGCTTGGTTTTTTGAGACAGGATCTCACCATGTAATTCAGGCTGGTTTCAAACTCATGACAGTCTTGCCTTGGCTTCTTGAGTGCTGGGACTATAGGCACACACCACCATGCTTGGCCCATATTTCTTTTTATAGCACTCAAGGTACTACTACTTCTACACCTTGGGTATGTGGTTCCAAAAAAAACCAGAAAACAGCTTTCCTAATGGTAATTCTATAAATGTTACATTTGTACTGTAGAAGTGAGTGAGCTGGGACCTTCCTAACTATTCCCAGCTTCCTCAACTAAGTTACCAAATTATGTTCCTCTGTAACTAAGTGTCCTTTGGTGNTTTTTGGATGATGAAACTGATGCTCAAAAAGGTTAAAAGGCCTGTGTGAGATCATAAAACTACTAAGGGGTTAATCTGGACTTTAACCCTCTGGAGTCTGTAGGTCTTGCTCCTAACCACTCTAGTAGACTGTTTCCTCAACTACATTAGAATGTTTTGCACTTCTGCAACAAAATGGGCTTTCTCCCTTTCTCCCCCTTTGGGACACAAAGCTCCCTTCACTTGTTTACTAATCTTTTGTAATGTTTTTAATTTTTTGAGACAGAGCCTTACAGTGCAGTTCATACTGGCCTTGAACTCACTCTGCAGGACAGGTGGGCCTGTCATCATGATCCTCTTGCCTCAGCATCCTGAATGCTGGGATTACAGGTGTGCGCCACCACTCAGCTTGTCTTTTCTAATTTTGATAGGGACACAGAACTCCAATGTAAAACATGGGACAGTGAACTGCAGCAGACACTTGCTCTAATACTAAAAACAATAAGGTAAGGGAAGAATGACATCCTTTCAGAGTAATGGCAGCTCAGCCTGAGTCCAGTGAATGCTTTGCAAAATCAGCCCAAAGCTCCCAAATAATCTAAGTTGATAAGAGATGCTGAAAAAGATTTTAATATGAAATCTCCTGACTTAAAAATATTAGCAATAGCCCAGCACATGCCTTTAATCCCAACATTTGGGAGGCTGAGGCAGGAGGATCATTGAGTTCTAGGCTAGCCTGTGCTACACAGTGAAGTCAAGGCTAGCCCGGGCTATATAGCAAGACTCTGTCTCATACACTGACAATGAATTCCATTTTTTCTAAAATTATATATGCCAGTATGAACAGCTATAGCTGTTACAAGTAGCTATGTGTGTTGCTCCTCAAACCTACCATGACCTTTGTACCTTACAATGTCTGTTTCTGTAGTACCCTTATGCCTTGAACATTCCACTCTTCTCTACCTACTCTTAAAAAGTTCAAACTTATCAATCTCTCTGATTCTTGTAATAACCCTTGACTCCTGCACTCCTACTGGGCCACAACACTCATAAGAGCTGAAATTGTGACTTATTACAGAGTCACCAAGAGTACATAGATAAGGCCCACAACTGTTATGTACTGAGTAAGTTGCTGTCTCCTACAAGATAGGAATAGAACTTATCAGGGGGTCCTATCCAGGGAGTGTGGCTCCCACCCAGCAAGTATGATTCCATAACACTAGTCCCCCTCACCTTAAGAATATCCTTTATAATCTTCTTTTCATCATGGAATCGAGCCTTCAATTCCTCCACATAGAACTTGAACAAGTCCAGAGGGGTGGATCCTGCAGGGAGGGAGGGAGGGGGGCCTGGCGGGCGGCAGCTTCCCAAAGCCTGGGGTAGGATCGAGGTCAGGACCAGGGTGTGGGGGCGTAGAGAGATTGGCAGGGCAGGAAACCAGACCAGAGAAGGAGAGCCTGGCTGCCTTACCCGGCTGGCCTAGCATGTTGGCAAACCGGATGTCAGTGCTGACTGCTGGATACAGCTCCATCCAGGTGGACATGGAGTGCAGCTGCCCTGTCTCATGCAGTTCGTCCAGGAAGGTCTGAGCAGGGAGATGTAAGTAATAGAAGAGTGAGACAGAGCCAGGGACTGGGACAGAAGAAAAGAATAGCAAGAGAACGGGCAAGAACAATCCAGACAGGAAATCTAGGCAAGGGAGGCAGATGCAGAGGAAGAAGATACTACAAAGGGAGAGAATATAAATAGAGGGACAGAACAAAAAATGAGAATGAGCCAGTCTGGGAGGCAATAAAGCAGAAACCTGCCAGCAACAAGTCTTCTATGACTTGGCTTCAACTTCCTGACATGATCAGCTAAGTCACTCCACACTGCCATTTCTAAGCTGGAGGATGAGGAAATACACATGGCTCAGTCACCACACTGTGCCTACACATCTGGTCTCCCTAGAGGAGTACAGACGAAGCTGAGCAGACACACTAACAGAACTGCAGGCAGAGGCCTTGGAGAGCTTGGATAGGGCTGGGGAAAAGGCAGGCAGCTTAATCTAGAGGCAAGGCACAGGTGAAGAGGCTGTGGTCTGGGGCAGGGACAAGTTCTGACTGCCAAGTACAGTGAAGATACCTGGAAGGCCTCCCGGTTCTTGCGTTGCTGGCGACGTTCCCGAAGCCGGGCCCGTTCCCGCTCTTCCTCCTCCTCCCTCTCCAAAGCTCGGATGTGCTCCTCAAAGCAGATCAGAGCATCCTCCTTGTCCATGTCTACATTTAGGAAGAAGGTTCAGCAGGCACCAAGAACAAGGCCCCCTTTTAAGATTCCAGCAGTCCCTTATGTCTGAAGGATGCCATCCCCATCAGTGCTGGGGACACCCAAGTTAGTGGAGAAAGGGAGAGGGATATGTGGGAACAGCTGCTGCAATGCTGGCTTTTGAGAAGAGAGTCACTGTACTAGAAAAAAGCAGCAAGTACCCAGCTCTGGTGAATCCAATTACTAAAACCTAGCACATGATACTTGTTATCTCAGGATCTGAGGTTTCACATCTTAGGAAATCAGAAATTAGTCAGCTTTTGATGAACTTCAGAAGATAAATTTCTCCTATCAGTAACCACAAGCCAGCAACTTTAGCATATGTGACCAGTTAAAGCCCACAGTGTTTTAGGGCCGGCCAAATAGCTCAGTGGATTGAAGTGCCTGCTTAGGCAGACGCAGCAGCCAGGGTTCAATCCCCGGTGTGCCAAGCTGGCCCTGTCCCCCCTCCCCCTGGGCATGCTGAGATGGCCACTGAGACTGGGCGTGGTGGCGTGCACCTGTAATCCCAGGTCTTGGGAGGCTGAACACAGATCACTGTGAGTCCGATCTACAAAGTGAGACCCTATAGATTCTGCCCTAAATACAAAAAAAAAAAAGCAAAGCCCAGTGTTTTGACCATTTAAGGCCATAATCACATGAACTATAAATATCACTACCATCTCTAGGACTTCTGTTTCCTATCCTAGAGGTCTTCCTCAAAAACACATTGGTCCAGGGCAACAGAGAAAGCCCAGAGGGAAAGGGTGTCCTGAAACATTCTAGGAACCCCAGATTCTGGTAGGTACAGTAACTGCGTGTTTGGGACTTCTACGATGAGAAGGAGGTACAGGACAGTGATGTGAGGTAGGCTGGGGGTGGGTATGGGTGAGAAAAGGGACAGATGGGAGTGGGGACCCGGGCTTACTCTGCAGCTGATGGTCTTGTGCAAAGCTGGGGTTATCCATGAGGTACTGCTGGGCTTGGGACCAGGTGGTTTGAAAGTTAACACTACTCATCCCATCCAGGATACTCTTTAGGGCCTGGATGTTGCGGCGCCGAAGCTGCTTGGCCTGTTCCTGGGAAGCCAAGGTATCATCAGGGTGAGGTGAGGCAGACCAGAGCTACCCAAGTGGGCCTGGCAGGATATAGGGAAAGGAGATAGCTGGAGAACCTAGGTAGCAAGATCTGGAAATGGAGGAAGTACAAGTCACACACTAGCCTCTCAAGACTCCTTCTGGGCAACAGGCCCAGGGCAGACAGAAGGAGATGCACAAGTGCCACACCAGATTCCAAGTAAGGAGCTTGGACACTGGGGATTGGAGAAATGAATGGCCAGGATCCATAAGGAAGCAAAGACAAAGGCATCTGGAATAAGACTGGGGCCAAAAGATCCGGCCCACTGACCATTACCTTCTCCTTCTTGGCGAGGAAGAAGAGGACATCGTCATAGACCTCTTTTCGGTCCCTCTCAGGGACCACAGCCCAGACCTCCAGTTCCCCAAAGGTCTGTTCCGCCCGCCTGTGGAGCACATGGGCTGTGAGTTGGCAGGCAGAGAACAGACCCCAGAGCTTTTAGTTCTCAGGATTCCCAGGTCCCACCCCAGCCCAGCCCCCTGACCGGTAGCGGGTGGTGGAGGTCATGCGTTCATGCTGCTCCAGGAAATGCTGCAGGGTCTGCTTGGCTTCCTTGGCCCTCAACCGGGCCTCCTCCTTTTCCTCCTTCTCCCGCTGTGCCTTGTAGGCATTGAATGCTTGTTTTTTTTCACTGAGTTTGGGCAAGGCACTGGTGTGGAAAGGACAGGAGTAGGGTGGAGTTGGCCTGATCCATCTACACACCCCACAAAGTAGGATCACAGGACACTGGGGAAGGGTTTTCACAGGGCTGTGTGGAGGATCCATGCATGGGCTCAGCACACAGATGTCTACAATGTAGGTAGAAGAGAGCCAATGGGGGGAGATGTAATCTCAAGATACTACTAACACTTCTGCTTTGGGGTCTTAAGTTACCTCAGATCCCAGCCCTATTCATCAGGCCTTTCCTCCAATTCAATTCAACCCAAAAATCATTTATTGAATGTTTCATGTCAGATACCTTCCATTTCTTTCCTGGAGGCCTTTCAGTTTCCCTTTACCTGTATCCCATGAGTCTACTACTTTCCTAATTTCAGCCCCCATTTCTCACATGGCCCAGGTGCCTTCCTGAATGAGGCCTGGCTGCCTCTACCCAGGCCTACCTGTAACGAGGATCGGTGACCACCATCTTCATGGCCTGTTCCCACGAGGCATTGGAGGGGACAGCCTAGAATGTAGTAGGCAGGGGTCACGGGGCCTGCCCACCTCCAGCCCCCTCCATGCCTTTCCTGGGAGTCCCGCCCTCAGCACCTTGTCCCTCAGCAGCTCCTTGAATGCCTGCTTTGCCTTCTCCCGGTTGCTCCAGCTGAGGCCAGACCTCTCTGGTTCTGGCTTGGGTTCCTCCTCCTCCTGCTGTGGTAGCTGATGCTGTCCAGCAGAACTGGAGGCAGATGGGACTCAGCTACAGGGCTCCCAGCCAGCACTGTTTTTCAATGCCCTGCACTTTCAGCAACACATCACCCCCTTCTTGCTTCCCAGGGTGGCCTCTTTCTGCCTCCAAAGGTCATACCTAGATCTATATGCCCCTCCTGGGAGGCTGGCGGAGGATGAGGGATGAGCCAGGCTAAGAGCCTGAGGTCCACATGTGGAGTGTCATGAGGCAGCCCTTACCTGCTGGAGCCTTCTTCCACCTGCTGCAGGAACCCCTGCTCCAGGGGCTGGCCAGCCTCCGACACATCACAATCTTCACTTCCATCTGGCTCAGTTTCCAAAAGGCCGGTGGGCCCTGGCATAGGGCCAGGAGGTACAGGTGGGGGGTCAGGCTGTGGCTGAGGAGGCTGTGGCTGTAGTGACTGGGGTTGCTGTTTCCTGCAGGCAAGCCAGAGAACAGTGTTAGTGCAGGGACAGAGAAGGACAAGGGGTAAGTAGTTTCACTAGCCAGAGCAGATTCATGAGGAGACTGATAGCTGACTCCTCCCACAGAATGAAGACTATGGAAAGATCACCCACTCCCACCCTCCAAATTTAGATGGGTAAGTCACTCACCCTGCAGTCTCTTGTTTGGCTAGAGCTGTAAGAAGAGAAGATAAAGACAGTTACAGGGCAGCACAGGACCCACTTACCCCTGGCCAAACCTCCTTGCCCCTTCCTTCCAAGATCTCCTCACCCTCCAGGTCATCCAAATCCTTTGGCCGGGTCCAGCAGGACTCCTGACTCTGGTTGTTATAGTAGTAAGGTTTGCCTGTGTCCGACTTGTACTCTTTCCAGGGACTTTGGGACAGCAAGAGCTGCAAAAGGATGGGTCAAAGGACATCAGTAGGCTGGAAAGTTCTCCAGTCATAATCAGAAAAGCAAAGGGGACCTCAGTGAATAGAGGACATACGTAGCCCTTAGCTATTATCTTGCCAGGTTTGAATGGGGGAAGGTGGATTTCTTGAGGTCCTGGGAAAACACTTCCAGGTAGTAAACGGGTAGAATTAGGGATCTTGGTATCAGAGGAACCACAGTGAGCATGGTTAGAGACTCAGGGGTGGCCAAGAACTTGGAAGGGTCAGGGTAGCTGAAAGGAAGGGCCAGAAAGCCCCACTCAGGACCTCCGCCTTGGACTTGAGCACGCTGGGCTTCTCCCACACGGACTGCTTGTCGTCAGCATTGTAGTAGTAGATGCGCCCATCAGGGGCCACATGCTCACTCCAAAGGGCCCTCTGGGGGGGGGGGCACAGAACGGTGGTCAAGGCCCTTTCCCAAAGTCTTTCCTCCTCACCNAGAACGGTGGTCAAGGCCCTTTTCCAAAGTCTTTCCTCCTCACCCCGAAGATTCTGCCATCAGCCTCCCACTTTCAGCCTTTCTGCCCAGAGACCCAAGCTAAAAAAACTCACCGGAGGACCTGTCCCAGCCACAGCAGCTAGGAAAGAAGCCAAAGAAAACACCTTAAGACTTTGTTCGAACCCCCATCTTATCCCCACCTAATCCTCCCTTATTCCAATCCCCAATAAATATCTCCCTGGTCCCATCAACATCCCAAGCTCCCTAGCGTCCCACAGGCATGATCAGGATGGGCTCCAGTCCATGGTCCCCTCTCCCTTGTGCCCCCCAACCTCCGAGCCTGGGGGAAGCAGACCCCCAGAAGACTCACAGCTGGCGGTGTCCGCACCCGGAGCCGTCTGCCGAAGAAAGAGGAGGGGGAAGGGTTGGGGCCAAGCCCAGTGGCCCCCAAGACCCAGGCCATGGGGGATGGAGAAGCAGGCCAGGTCAGGATCCGTGTATCCTGCTTCCAAGAATCTCTGCTCCCTAACAGGCCCCCTCCCCTCTGTCAAGGCCATGGCTTTCAGATCCCAGGGGAATCATACAGCAGCTCCTTTATTTTCCACAAGTGAGAGAATATTGTCAACTTGAGGCGCATCTCTTCACAGTACATGGCAGATTCTACATCCCACTCAGACTCTACCATACTGAGCAGCACATAAAAAAGCACAGCAAGATGCCTGGGTGCCACTGCCTCCTGCGGAGGCTAAGATGACGTCAAGCAGGGACCATAATATTGTCTACAGTGTATGGTCCTCTGGAGGGGAAGGAGTGTCTGGCACGGGTATGCTTCTTCAGAGTGTTGGATACAGCAGAGGGAATAATGAGAGAACACACAGCCTTCAGTGATGAGCAGGAAGTGAATTATTGAGTAGATTAACTGGTGAAAAGGATTCAAGAGTGGGGAACAAAGTGCATATATGAAGGGACCAGGGTGGATATAAGAGGGAAAGAATGGAGTCCATATTTGTGTACTCCAAGTTATACCCACAAGACAGCAGGGCAGAGCCTGCTTATTGCCAGCCCCTCGTGCTTACCGCTGCGGTGACAGGCACCGCTGGCATCAGCATTCCTGGCATCATCGGAGGTACCATTCCTGGTATCTATGGATATAAAAACCAGTCACTGAGATGAAGTCAGGGTCTCTTGTCAGTCAGGGTCCCCTGTGGGTTCAGAGATCGAGCTGGGACCATGACTCCCATTCATGCACCTCTTTAAGGGAGCCCAAGGTTCTGGGCTCTGGCCTTTCCTGAGAGTTCTCTGTCACTCAGAAGACAAATCCACATGAGCCTGGCCCAAAACTCCCTCCTCCACCCAGTTTCGAAAGCCCAGATTCCCACTCTCACCTCTACCCTCAGCAAAACCTGAGAGGGTTTCCTGAGGTGGCTGTGGAGGGAGACAATTACCTGTGTGAGTGGTGGTGGTGCCCCCATTGGTGGAAGCATTGGGGGCAGGATGCCAGGCGGCATGGGAGGGATGGCTGGTGGTCTCTGACTCATGGGAGGGAGCCCCATCGGAGGAAAAGGGGGGGGAATCCCTGGAGGGGGCATCTGAAAGTGAGGAAAGGAAGAGATTGAACAGAGAAGACACTGCCTTATTGGGGAGGGGCAGAGAAGACTCATCAGGAAACAGCCACCTGTGCCCACCCAGCCCTCCACCCTGGCTTGGAGGCAATTCCAAGGTGTTCATTTGAGAAGCAAAACACACAAAACTGCCTTTCTCCTTCCCACTGAGAAAGATGGACAACAGGGGCATTCTCTGGGCCTAACAAGTAAGCAAACAACTTAAGAGGTGGGGAGGGTAAGGGAAAGGGAAGTGGAACAGCACCAGACTTTGGGGAGGCTGTGTCCTTTGGTACTCCTGCCCAAGAAGCCTCTCAGTCAAGGGTCAGAAGGCAGGCATCCCCTAGTCCTCTGTCTCCCATCCCTTTCTCTCCAACTCATGACCACCAATGCTATTCCAGCCCAAATTCTGTGGCTTTTTAAGAGAGCACAGGCAAGGAGTAGTGAAAGAGAAAGACAGTCCCACCCTGCTCTCACTCTAATGGGGTCTTTTTACTTCCATTTCTACCTCCAGTCCCAATGTGTCCCAAGAACAAAAAGACAGGGGGAACTGGCTGCTTTATGAACTTGAATTTAACAATATCTCTCCCCACCCCAATGCCCAAACAAAACCACCCCTCTTCCAAGGGGCATCACCATGCTGGCAAGGCAGCAGTGGCAAGGGCTGGGGAACTGAGGGTATAGGCTGGAAAAGCCAAGCCCAGGGAAACACACAAAACTTACGAAGGGTGGTGGCATCATGGGGGGCCCCGGTGGGAAGGGGGCAGGCGCTGCTGGGGGCCGGGGACCAGAATCGGGAACCGACTGTTGAGGGAGAGAAAAGTCATAGGACCCAGGATGGGCACAGAGATGGGCTTTTGTGGAAGGGAAGCAGAAAGGGTGAGGAAGAAAAAGCAGCACAAAGTTGAGAGTGGGTCTCCAAGCCCAGTTTTCCTGCCCACCCCAAGCTTTGAGCCCTCTCTGTGCCAGCCCAAAGCTAGCCAGCTGAGACCTTAAATGCCATCTCTATTTTGGAAGCTTCCATTTTGCCACACAAAAGATGTAGAAGGCTCTCTACTGCAAGCATAAACCAACTCTTCCCAGGTTTTAACCCATTCTCCTGCTTGTGGGTAAGGCTATGCCTCTCTCAAGTCAGTTAGGACTAGCCTCTTCCTGTTCTCTTACTTGAATCCAAAGCTGTCCAAACACAAATAGGTGCCAGCCCTTTCTTTACAGTCTCCCTAACTCTTTCCTCTTCACTACTAGCTTCTTTCTCCCCTAACTAGCCTCATCTTTAGCCAGCTACTGTCTTTGATATCATCCGATCCCAATCACATCATCTGTCTATACTACTTCCAACCCTTTTTTGGTGGTCACCTCTCAAATCCTTTATATTCTTTTGAATTCAGACTTTGAACAGCCTAAATATCCCTGCACTACATCTATGGCTGATCACATCTCATCCTTTTAGAAGCCTTCCTGGGCCCATTTAAAGTAGCTCTTTCCAATTATTCTCTATATGACCCATTTTGGTTTTCTCTTGTACATGTTTGTTGCTATATTTGCCTGGATATGTGTATTTCCAGCGAGCAGGAATCATTATTGAACTTACTGAAAACTGGATTCCTGGTACCTGCCATGGTGATTGGCACATAAATGTTGAGTGAAAGAATAAATAAAGGAATATATAATCTTACAATTCTGTAAAATGATCCTATAGATATAGTCCCACGTGACCAAAATGTCAGTTTTCATGAAAAGATTAGAATCAGCCTAAATATCTATTTGTAAGGAACTATGAGAATATTCATAAACATGAATGGTACGTGATCATAAAGAAGAATGCACTATCTTGATATGGACCACCAGCAAGTTTCACTTGTATAAACATCAGCAACAAAAGATGACAAGACGGTGGCAAGAGGAAAAAGTGGGATAGTGTCTATTGTATGCCTTTTTTTTTTTTTTTTTTTTTTTTTTGGTGGAACCGGGGAATGAACTCAGGCCCTTGCGCTTGCCAGGCAAGTGCTTATTCCACTGAGCCATCTCCCCGGCTTTTTTGGTAGCTTTTGAATATACAACCATAGACTACATTATCTGTTTTAAAACACCTAAGTGTACTGAGGGTTAGAAGTACAACTAAAAGGCCTTGCTCTTCTCTTTGCCTAAAAATTGTGGGTGTGGCTGAGGCGCTCTGGGGAAGGGTGGCAGCTAGCAGAAGCCACCTCACCACTATCCAACTTCCCTACTTCCTCAGTTAGCCCTTTGCTAAGAAGACTCACCATTTAAAAATGTTTCCTAAGCTCTACAGTTAGCAATATCTATTCTTCATTTTGTCATAAGACAATATACGAGCTACATTAGTCAAACCCGACTCACCCTTTTTTCAGTGCTCACCTACAACAGCCCTGTATTCAGATCTGCTCCTGCCACCCTAAACTTTCCTCAGCATAGAATGTCAAAAACCTACGGGAGGGTGAGGGATACAGTTTTCTGTACCATATTCTGTCACCTCCAGCTGCCTTTGGAGCATCTCTAGCTTCTCATAGTCATTTGGGATCTAACTAGACCCAGGATTGCCATCTCCAAAACTGGCACCACCATTCAGCAGTCCAAGACCAAAACCTAAGTGTCACTCTCTACAGCTCCTTCAATACATCACTGAGTCTGGTTAATTTTACCTCCAAAAGATTTCAATCTACTTTTTTCCATTTCCTCTTCTACTCCATCATCCCCTTGTCCTTGCTACAATGTTTTTTTTTTTTTTCATCTGATCTACTACAGTGGCTTCCCAACTGTTCTTACCATATCCATTCCAAGCTGTAGCCAAACATCTCAAAATGCACCTCAGATTATTACTTCCCTGCTTAAAATGCTTCAGTGACTTTCCACCAAGCCCTCTCCTTGGGTCTGTAAGGCTATGGAGGTCTGCTGCCACCCCCCCTGCCAAGTTCCCAGTCTGTGCTCCAGCCACACAGATCTCAGCTCTCCCACTTCAAGCATCCACCCATGCTATGGCAGCCTTGCCACCCAGACTACACACACTTCACATCCACCAAGGCCCTGCCCTGGAAAGTCTTTCCCAGCTCACTGTATGGGTTAGAACCCTTCCTTATATGTTCACGCAATACCTATATCTACTCTTCAGCAATTATCTATTGGAATTTTAGGTATTTGTGCAAGTCTAATTATACTGATAACTTATGTGGCACTAATAAAAAAACAAATGCTTCTCATTAAATTATAATACCTCATTGATTTTAAGATGCATCCTGACTCAGGATTGTTAAAATGAATTTTAAATTGTATCTGTACCCCCACTAAACTGAAAACTCTAAGGGCTCCACAAGTGCTAAAAAACAAACCTGTGGACAGCAGGGGCCACTGGGAAGACCCAGTGGTAGTAATGGAACACAGAATATTAGAGCTGCAGCAAAGTGTGGCAACCAAGCCTTTCTTCATCTGAGAAAGACAATAATAATGTCCAAGGTTCCACAGCTGATTAGGAACGAAGCCAGGACTGGATCCAATTTGCCCAGCAGCCTGCAACCTTTAAAAGCACACGTGGTCCTTCACATGGTCAAAACACTAAGGATCCAACACTTTTCTTGAGAACCAAGGGTGGTTCCCTACTGCCTACCCTACAAAATCTAATGAAGTCTTTTAGTAAAGCCTATCCTGCAATCTTGGCCCAACATTTTCCCACCTCCTCTTTGAAAATAAATGTTAAATTACTCCCATGTATTTCTTTTCTTCTACTCTGTCTCCTGCTTTGTTCAAGATGATCCAATATTCACCTCCTTCAAGTTACTTTTATACTACCTCTTGACAAACACACTCCTACCTACCTGTGCCCCTTTAAGATAACTGCTGCACTACTTTGCACAGTAACTGTTCTGTGAAGGTTTGCTGGGTGTTTCATATGAGAGTACCTGTTTCTCCACTCGTGGGGATTTCCCTACACACAGGGACTGAGTTTTTTTCTTTTAATCTTTCCTCAGTGCCTAGTCAGGGTCAACACACAGAGTACTGTCAGAAATGCTGTCTCAGTCCTAATCTTACTAGATTTTTGCATATATGCAAATGAAATACCCTAAAACAGCACATGCATATATGCCTATGTATCTTTTTTAAATTCTGTAAATACAGGCCAAGATAAAAAGAGGTAGTTTGGCAGAGGTCTTTTTTGCTTGGGGAAACTGGAATCAAGTACCAGCTGGAAAAACTATCTTCAATTAGGGTTGGAGACCTACGACCAGGATTTAGACACTGGTTTATTTCAGTCAGTTCCCCAGAGAATAAAGCAATGGAATGAATGTAAATTACTGGGCCAGGGAACTAACTCAGTGGCAAAAGCGCCCACCTGGCAACCACAAGGTCCTGAGTTTGATTCCCTGTACCAAAAAAACAAAAACAAAAACAAAAACAAAAAAACCCAAAAAAGGTACATTACTATGGAACTTTCAAAGGCTTTTCTTAGACTTTCTCCTATGTCTGCTTACACTTCTGGGAGAGAATATGAGAAATAACTAATTCAAGAGAGCGTCACAGGGATGGGAACTGAAAGAGAAGCAGAGAAAACACATTTAGGAGCTGGGGAGAGGCGATGAAAAGACTCAATCATCATGTGTTCACCTCAGCCCTGGAAAGATCCTACCACCACCACCACAAAGATACAGTCAATCCTTGGCTTTCACATTAAAGGGCATCTCAGAACTGAGCATTCATAAAAGGACAAAAGGAGAAAAAGATAAGAATGGAGAGATAGAAAAAGAGAATGGAAAGACACAACAGTTAAGAGATGTTTACTGAGCACCATTAGGAGCCAAATACCATGCCAAACCCTCATTTAATCCTAGCAGCCATTTTAAGAGGTCATTATACCCATTTTAGAGACAAGCTGAAGTTCTGAGAGACTGAATTTCTTACTTGACCAAGGTTCCAAGAGATTAAATGGCAGAGGCTGTTTTGGAATCCAAGCAGTTTGACCCTGAAGTGTGTGCTTTAAACCACTCCACAATGTTTCCAGCAAGGAGGAGGGTACTACAGATGGTATTTCTTACCCTCAGATGCACTCCCCAGTTTTCTCTTCACCCCAATCCTCAGACTTCTGAAATGCTCGAAGAGCCAGAAGATCCCAAGGTCTGCCTGGTCTGACTCACTCCCACTCCCTGAAGAGATGTGTTAGAAAACAAAGGCCAGAAAGCACCCTCTCAGAAGGAGGTAGCCATCATCAAGAAGGAAAAGCTAAGGGCTAGGGCTAGGGCTAGGGCTAGGGCTAGGATGAATCGCTTGCCTAGATGAACAAAGCCCTGGATTCCATTCTCAGTACAGAAAGAGAAAGAGAAGGGGAGTGCTGAAGAGAACAGCTGATAAAATCTACCTGCTACCTTCTTCAGCTGCTCCCAAACAACACCAGCTCCTCCTTCCTTGTTCTCCAAATCTTCCTAGTCCACAAGCTCCTGTACCAGGCCCTGCTGTTTCTCTTACACCCAAAGAGCCTGGGGTCTTTCCTGAAAACACGTTCCCATTGCTTCTATGATTTTCCATCACCCATCACCTCCTTATTCTCCTGAGGAACAGAATGTTACTCTGATCCTCATCTTTCTCGAACCAAGGCTCAAATCTAAAGACTTCTCCGGTCCCTCCCACTGGGAGCCGGCCTCAGCAATGCAGGCTTTTTGTCTCCCCTCCCCCACATCCCTGGGGATTTTCTCCAGGCCGACTAAAGGCCTTGCATATATCTCTAGATTTCCCCCATATCCTAGAACCATTCGCCATAATTTTCTCTTCAAAAAACGCAGCACTATGAGGCCAGAAGGCATCTAGGATATCATTTTCATCAATTTTCCTTTTTAAAATTAAGTCAGTAAGAAATCCACGGACCTAAGGAAGGCAGTGACTTGCCCAAGGTCACACAAGAGTTGGTAGTTTGATGATGGCAGAGTCAAGGCTAGAACCTAGGGGACTCTAGTCTTCTATTTCGTGGACTCCTCAGTACTGGGATAAGGGCCAGGAACCCTTCTTTCCTCAAAAGCCCTTTCCTCCCCTCAAGAGACAAGGTCTTGAAAATGAGAGGAAAAGGAGAGTCCTCTCGTGATCCAAAGGGGCACCCAGAGCTTCCAAAGAGAACAAGTGCTGGGTTTGGGGGATGGGCATGGGACACTAAATATCCCAGAAGGGAACATGTGGTCCCCACCTCCCCCTTGTCCCGTGGTAGCCTCCTCTCCTGCCTCTCTTCCTTCTCGACATTCCTCCATAAACCCACCCTTCACCACTTCTTCCCTCTTGCCGACTCACCGAGTCGCAGCAACTCCCGTCTCCCTCAGCCTCCGGCCTCAGACCCCTATAGACACCAAGCTCCATCATGGCCTCCCCCAGCCCTTCTCCCCCAAATCCCCGCCCCCATCCCCCTCCTGGGCTCCCCTTCCTCTCCCCTAATTCCCCGCGGCCTCCCCAGGGTCCCGGGTACCCTCGGTGGCCTCCCCGTCTTCCCGCCCCCAGCCCGGGCCGCAGGGGGCGCTGTGGGACCTCCCCAGGCCCTTCCACCCCCGCACGGGGGACGTTACCATGCCAGAGCCTCCGAGCAGCTGAGCCGGCTCGGCCCACTTGCCAGTAAAAGCTGTTCTGATTGGTCAGGTGGCAGCCGAAAGGGCGGGGCTAGGGAGGGTCGCACCCCTTCGTGGCCGGGACTCCGGTGTCTCCAGCCGACTAGCGGGGCTCGCAACCGGGCCGGTGCGCCCGGGCCTGGCTCCGCCCCCCCGGCGCGGAGAGCCAGGCCCCGCCCCCACACCGCCGGGTCCGGGGCCCGCCCTCTAGGGGCGGGGTGCGCGTGCGTCCGCCTCTGATTGACGCCGGCGGGCGCTGGGCTGCGCGGAGGCGAGCCGAGCGCTGTCCCCGGTGCTCGCCGCCCGCGCGTCTCTGTGATTCCGGCCTCCGCTTCCAGCCGGCTGCCTGCGCTACACCCAAGGCCTGGATGAGGACCGGGTATAGAACGAAGCGTTTTTTCTGTGTACCGGGCACGTTTTCACTTCACAAATCACTTTAAATTGTTTGTATTTACCACTCTAAGCTTAATTAACTCAAGAACTTTTTTTTTTTGAGACAAGATCTCACTATGCTGTTCAGGTTGGCCTTGAGCTCACTTTGTAGCCCAAGCTGGCCTCGAACTCACAGTGATCCTCCTGCCTCTACCTCCAGAGTGCTGGGATTACAGGCATGCGCCACCATGCCCGGCCTTAACTCAAGAATTTATTGAGCACCTGTAACAGGCACTAAGCATAACCCCCCCCCCAAAAAAAAGCTCCTGCCCTCAAGATTGTACAGATGCTTCTCACTTAACTCTGAAGTTACTTTTTAAATCTAGCACCCACCAAACGGTGAGCTAAAGACAGTGGGTACCTGGCCTTTTATAAGAATAAAAGAGATAAATTATGTTGTCCAGATAAGGGAACTGTAACCCCAAACCGTTTAACAAAGCCGAAGGTCTCTGACAATTGACAAGGCTCTAGGAAAGTGATCCAGAAAGAAATTGAGCACCTTCACTCCAAAGCATGCTTCCTTTATTCATAAGCACTTAACCTCAGCCTGTACTCTGTGCCAATACTATGCCGGGTTTTTTAGATTCAAAGTACTCTGAACCGGGACCCTAACTGCAAGGAATTTAGAGTCTAACAGGAGTGAGGTAAGAAAACATGGGGCCGGGGAGATGGCTCAGTGGAATAAGCGCTTCCCTGGCAAGCACAGGGACCTGAGTTCA
>NDGN011296293.1:0-11504 GCA_002564285.1 Tympanoctomys barrerae
TTTTTTTTTTTTTTTTTTTTTTTTTTTTTTTTTTTTTTTTGCAGAACCAGGATTGAACTCAGATCCTTGCATTTGCCAGTCAAGCGCTTACCTACTGAGCCATCTCCCTGGCCCCAGAACTTTTTTTTAAATAAAAAATAATATATATATATTTATTTATTTGGTATAGGATCTCCCTTCACAGCTTGGACTCATACTGACCCTTCTATATTAGCCTTTCCAACACTGGGATTACAAGTATGTGCCACCATGTCCGATTTGGGGGCCAGCTCAATGCACCCAGGTTTTCAAGACTGGCATATCATGTGGTACGGGGGATCAAATCCAGGTCCTTGCGCTTGCCAGGCAGGGACTTAGACCACCGAGCTATCTCCCCAACCTCTATCAGGAATTCTTATAAGCTAATGTGGTGTAAAAAAAGCAACAGAGAAAAGTATGTATGTTTTTCATTTTGTGGGAAAAAATGTCCAATAGCTAGTATTAGAAGAA
This sequence comes from Tympanoctomys barrerae, assembly GCA_002564285.1. NCBI lineage: Eukaryota > Metazoa > Chordata > Mammalia > Rodentia > Octodontidae > Tympanoctomys > Tympanoctomys barrerae. The sequence goes on from NDGN011296293.1 coordinate 490, forward strand.
ATGTTCATCTGATAATCAGAAAAACAAAAGTAGAAAAGAATGATACAACTTAATACCTCTGGGATACACAAAATTCAGCAAACTGGATACCATCAAGCTTTGGGGATTGTCTAGTAGAAGGGGAGAACTCCAGCCCCGTTACAATGGATGCAACCATTCTGAAGAGCAAACTCTCCACACTCCATAAGGTGAAGTGTGTTCTTCCCCTAAATTTAATCCCAAGAAAGAAAATGATTCACACTGGTCTCCAAAAGTACACCTAGGACAATGTTTGGCAAAGCTTTCTTTTTCTTTTTTCTTTTTTTTTTGTCAGGGATCTCACTATGCGATTCAGGTTGAAGTGCAGAATGCACATAAGATGCCTAAGGTAGTAAGGTAAGATCACCAGCATCTGGATGGGTACAAAGTGGCATGGGCACATGAGGAAATGTGACGCTGTGAAAGAATACCCAGAAAATGGAGCATGATGTAGTGAGGAGCACTGAGCAAACTTTTTGGCAATATGGCTAGAGTTTAAAAATAGTATTTAGTGAGAAATGTAATAGGTAAGATGAATAGCACAGGATTACCTATGTATTTATGCATAGTAAAAAAATTTTTCTATTTAAAGATGAAGCTCGATTTAGGCAAATTTGATAGTGTGACTAAAGAATAAGGACACATACACTAGATGCAGGAGAACTAATGAGCGAGGGATAGGAGGATGAAGAGAATATAATAGTTTTTTATTGTCGATGAAGGAAACTACGCGTGGTAGTTTGACACATTACACTATTGTATAATTATGCAGGTTAGGAATCTGGCATGGTTCTTCTCAACCTAAAATCTGGTAGATAATAGGTGTATGCGTCTTGCTGTTGGGCTAGAGGAGAATTTTAGCTTCTCATGGCCCCTTCTTTCATTCTTTGTTTCCTCCTGTTTCTACCAAGGAGAATCTTTGTTATTGAAAGAGACACATCCAGTTAATCCAGGATGATGTTTCTACCGAAAAGTCTCTAATTTCCTCACACCTGCAGTGTCCTTTGTGTCATCTACAGTAACCCATTCATAGATTCTAGATATTTTAATATGGTTATCCTGGGGGGAGAAGAGTAACATTAATTTGCTTACCACCATGATAACAATAAATAATAAAGATGGAACAACTTAGGAAGAGTGACAAGAGCATGTCCCCCAATGACAAATTCAATTCAATTCCATGTACTGAAGGCCAAAATAGCAGAAAGAAATTTTGAGATGGGGGCACTGACAACAATGTCAAACGACACTAAAAAGTCAATGAAGATCAGGACAGAGGAAGTAAACACTGAGTTGGCAAATCTGGACTAATTAGTGGTTTTAATCAAAGCAATTTAATGTGAAGAGTATAGTGGATGGAGGACAGGATGTGAGGTGAGGGCAAGGTGAGAAAGCATAATGCCGCTTTTACAGCCTGGATTTGTTTTATGGGAAAAAAAAATCTACTTGAAATGCCACCAAACACAAAGTACATTAATGGAAATGATTCCATCCCCTAATGGATACCGTGCAAAGTTTGAACACTTTCAGAATCTGTTTTCAATACCTTAGTTGAAAAAAGGCCAGATTAAAAATTACTTATATAGTCCTACCACAGCTGCATTAGAAGAATTACATGAGTGTATTAAAAGAATACACGCGAAAGTCTTCATGGTAGTTGAAGCAGGTTGATAGTGTTATCATATTTAACTTTTCCTACAGTTTCCCAAATTTTTATTATGGAAGCTAATCATTTTTTACATTAAGACCTTAGATGTAAGGTGAGTTCTCAGAAATGTTATTTAAACAATTACAAACAAAATACTAGTACTTCACTTAAATGTGCATTATAATAAACTACAAAATCAGGATGAAAATGGAACTGGATCCATTAACTAGAGCTCAGTTCGTTAACTACGAGGAAGTTAATTAAACCTCTGGGCTACGCTATCTGCTGCACTGAAGATAGGATCTCAAATCCTCCTGATACTGTAAAGATTTTATGAGAAAGTCTACATTTAAGTTATATTCTTATCTTCACATTTATCTTTCAGTTCCATGCAAACCTGCCTCATTCAAAATTTATCAGTAAAAGGAGAAATCTTTGAGCTATTTCTAGTACTTAGAGTTCATAAATGTTTGTTAGTTTGTCACAAGTGCAAGTGACAGTGTCAACCACTTTTGCTCTTTGAACATCAGCATCTATTTTATATGTATCTCTACGGCTCAGTATAGGCACTTGTCTGTTTTTTGCCTTTTTTAAGGTAATGTCAGCTTTGATAAGGGAGAAAGGATGACTACATAAGAGCCATCGGGGAACTTTGGGCGATCAATGGCTTTTTCTCTTAGTAGAGTGCACCCTCTGGAAATACAAGGAGAAAGCACTCTCCAGTAATCCACCTGAACACAGCTCACCTGAATTTCTTCCGGCTATCTTGGTACAGGTCCAGGAGCAAACCACTCTTCCTGAAGAACACCAATTCCCACTTCTGATATGTCAGTGTTTCTTTAGACACCTCAGTCTCCAAGGACACATAAATGGCATCCCTGTGAGCCTGAGACTGTAGGAACGAGCACAATGCGATCTGGCTGGAAGGGCCAATTCTGTACCACTTGCCTGTCAGAAAACAAAAAACAAAAAACAAAAAACTCTTCCCTGCAAAAAAGGCATCTGTTCCATCTCTGCCCTCAGTAACAGCCAGCTGTTTCCAGTTATTCTCACCTGCTGACCAGGTTCTCTCAGGATGAACTCTCACTAGGGGTGAGGCAAATAAAGCCAACCAAGACTGCATGATCAAGCTGTTTCAAAACCTTTTTTGTGCTGCTGGGGCCATGAACTTGCCCTGGATCTTTCATTTCCTGTAACTCTCCCACTGCTAGCATTTCTTTGTAACACTCTCCTTGGATGGCTCATCTTCCTGGGCCTCTCATACCAACATCATCTGAGTTTCTGAGTACCAAGCCCTTGCCTGGTCATCACCCAGCCCAGCTGAGCATAACAACATTGGCCTTCTGGGCTATTTAATTTTTTTCTGGCAGCAGGAGTAGGTGTGAGTAGGGGAATGGAGGGGTATTTCCTGAACCAAATCTCAAGTGAGATTAATGTTGTATGCTTTAACTTGTTTTGTGCACCTGAAGATACTCTTTCTGTTTCTAGTATGGTACATTCATCAGTAATGGCCAATGTGCACAGATTTAATCTTTTCCAAAGTATTCTTTTAAGATGTTGTTTCAAGACATCCATTTTGATGCTGAATTTTTAGGTTAATCTTTTTTTTATGTATTTAATACAGGGTCTACACAGATCGGACCCATAGTGATCCTCCTGTTTTCAGCCTCCCAAGTGCTAGGATTACAGGCATGTGCCACCATGCCCAGTCTCAGTCACTACCTCAGCATGCCTTGGGGGTTGGGTGGGGCCGGCCCAGCACGCTGGGATCGAATTTTTGGTTAATCTTGAAGTACAATGATTTCAGCTGAAATTATACTGCATCCTCAAATTTTCTCCCTCAAAATTTCACTATGTTTAACCCAGTTTTAAGAATATACTTAATAATTCCACCATCTAAAAGATTGGAAATATTAAATCTCCTAAAGAAAAGCCATTGTATTGAGCTAAATATATTTTCTTTAAATGTGGAAGAGAAGAAAAGGTTTCAGATTTTGAGTACAGATTGGCTGCACTGGGTTTAGAGCCTCTTCCTGCGATGAATTTGGAGGAGCAAGAGCAGTTTCACTAGGACCTTGACTTCTTTGTTGTAAAAGGGACAAAAACAGTGTCTTCATAATAGCTACTTTGTACCATTTTTACTAAGAGCATTAGTGACACTATTTCCTTAGTAATAAGTTTTTCTATGCATACTAACATTTCAAAAAGTAGAAAATAGGTAACCTAACCATCTGAGTATATGTGTGGGAAAAAACTAAGAGTGTTGTTGTAGAAGAGCTAAGTCCAAAGAAGAGAGACAAGGATTTCCAGTGCCCAGGTTGATCTTTTCCAGTGGTTCCATCTTCTAGCCATGGAAGTTAGCCATACTGAAACTAATATAGACAGTTATACTGATGATGAAAGGGAAATGGAAATACTCTCTGAGAGGTCACAACCTAAGACATGGAATTTTACAGACCATCAAGTCTCTCGTAGTCCTTCACTATCTCCAAGGAAAGTTTGGATGTGTCTCAGCTCAGGCACTCTCCTGGCTTCTATGGCTTGGACGTGAGTCAGAAGCCCATCCACCTTTTCCTTTCCACAGACCCCTTGCACCATGTCACAATGTCTTCAACACGCTTGAGATCCTAGCTTGAAAGTACTGAGGGTGCATGTTCAAAATCACCATGTATACATCTTCCTGCCAAGATTCCTCAAGAAGATGAGATTTAAACTTAGGTTTTTATTGACCAGAAAGCCCTTATCAATATCAAATTTCATGAACTTGCCTGCCAAAGTGCTTAGTCTTTTCTTTCGTAACAGACAGTGTTTTTCCCAAATTAAGTCTGTTTTCTGACTACAGAGATTATGCACTACACCTTGTCTGGTGAAAGGAAAATCCCTTCTTTTAAGAGTCCTGTGTTCTTGATAGCTAAGGAACTGAGGCAAAGTGGTTGAAAGTAATCCAGTCCTCCTTTCCAGTTGAGCTTTCATTTCATACTTCACTACAGTTCCCCTAATCCCCACTTTCTCTATGGGTCGCAGTGTGTGCCAGACACACAGCAGGTTTCAAATCCTTGCTGATCCCTTGAGATGCTACACGGTGCATGACGGAGTTTGGCAAGCTTGTGTGTGGAGACTTCTAAAAATTATGGAAGCAGAAGAGAGGCAGGGTTACCATCAGTTTTATTCTGTGTTTAAGACCACTGAATCAGCTTGCTGCTTCTAGGAACACTCCCTTGTCTAACACACATCATCCTGATTGAGATCAGAGCAAACAGCTGGATTCACAAAGAGGCATTAACTAATGGCTGAATCACACACACACACACACACACACACACACACACACCGGCCCTCACTGCATCCTGCAAACACAAGACTTACAAATGAGTGCTTGAAGACTCATTTCTCACTCTGACCTTTGGGTCAGTGATGTCAGAGAAACTATTTCTGAAAAGAGCTCTGCAGTGGGAGCAAACCATCAGGACCAGCAATAATGAGCAGCGCTTGAAGGTCACAGCTGCTGAGCAGCTAATTGTAACTTGAAAACCTGAGTCCTACGCTATCAGGGATCTTGCTGATGAATTTCGTTTTCTTGTTGTTGTTTCCCAAGCAGAATCAAACAAGATTTTTATCTAAGTTGGAAGATAAAGTGAAGAGCAGAGCAGATTTCCTGTCTGCATCAAGTCATGCACAGCTGAATCACCCCCAACACCATCTATGCACACTCTAAATTGGTGGCCTTCATATAAATTACATACACCTTTTGATTACTAAGTCTGTCATACAAGATCATCAACCCTGCAGACATATTGTTTTAGTTTGTTAACTGCTTCTGATTATAAAACAGAGTCAGTGAAACCAAGAAAATACTTTCCTCCTAAATGATCCTTGTTTATAGTCATGTGGTAGAACACATCAACTTCATTTGAAATGTAGGTAATTGTATACACTAAAGCCGGGTCCAGTGAGGAGAAAATAATACTTCTACAGGCCAACAAAAACAATGTTGGATGATGAAAGAGACTTCTTGTTGCTTTTCTCTTGTTGCATTACTGGGAAGAAAGTAATGCAGAGGTGAGGAAATGAAAGCCTGCTATTAGAAAATTAGAGAGTATATTACACATGGAAATTCTGTTCCAACAAGCACCCTATGTCGCTGCAGTGGTGATGGGAATTGGTGTCACTCATTTCTTTCTTTTTTTTGTTTTTTGCATTTTAGGGAAGGGTCTACAGGGTGTTCAGGGTCTTAGTACTAGATCAGACTCATAATGATCCGCCTGTTTACAGCCTCCCATGAGCTGGGATTGCATGAGCGTACCACCACGCTCAATCTAAACATTTCTTTCTTTTCCTATTTTATCCACCCTGTATAATTTCTTCCAAAGTAATAGTCAGATCTCAAGATTTCTATCATGTATCTAGATATGCACATTCACTTACTATCCCCATACAGTTAATAACATGAGCTTGCTGGATGAATGGAATGAAGCGCTTTCGGTGATGGCATTGCAACTAGAAATTTGCACAGTGTGCTCACTCCCGCAAGCCACTGAAGTTCTGAAGGTATCCCTGAGGTTGCCACAGAATGATGCAAGGCATTCACCTTTCCTTCCACTACAAGCCCTAGGGGTCAGGGAGCAGCTTACTCAAAGCCCAGGAACAAACAACTTAAATCAGAACTGCAGCCTGTTCGTCTAATGCAAGTTAGCTGTGGAGAGCACCTATCGCCCACAGGATGCCAGTGGAAGCAAGGCACCTAATTATTTCACTACGACTCAGGTCTATGAAGCTACATGCACACAGATAGTCCCACTGCTCTTTCTTTTTATTGCTCTGCATAATAGGTTTCTACGTGATATGTCACTATTTTACTAGCATCTATATGCTTTCATAGGTGGTAGATTCCACGACACAAACATTTTGCTATTTTTGCACTACAGCAAATATTTATTGTCTTAGTATTTTCAGCCCTGATTAATATTAAAAACCCTGGCATATAGATGATTAATAAAGCACAAGTCCTTACTTAAAAGATTTTATAATGAAGTAAGATCAAAAGGTGCACATGTGCAAGTTCTATCTACATAGTATGTGTGTGTATGCAATTATTACATATACTATGTATCTATACTTTAAAACCTCTTTGGCTATGATACTGTCACTGCACAAAGCTCATATCCATACTTTAAAAAGTACTATAGGTTCTGCAGTGCATTTAAGTGCCAAGTATCACCATCTGTATTTACACTAATTCTTACAAACTGCCAATAACACACAGATGAATATATTTCCCTCACCCTTGCTTCTCTGTTTAACTAGAAAAATGAGGAACTCCAAGTAACTAAATTATCTATCAAATCTCTTGAAATCTGACATCCAATTGATATGGCATCACACAAAGCAGGGGTACAGCCAGACTTCAATGATGAATCAAGCAGTACCTCCATTTCCTTAGGACTGTGAAAAGAACAGCGCAAAATTCCAAAGAAGAAAAATCTATCTCCCTGTAGTCTATGATTACAAACTCAGACTGAGTGCTAGCATATTTTAGCCATGATAACAGCTAAAGTAAGCACATTTTCACACACACACACACACACACACACACACACACAGAGTTCAAACAGCCAGATATTATAGAAAGATTATCTTTTCATATGGGAGTAAATCAATGACTCTATGGTTAGACGCATTGTTTAGGTGGGGCTTGAACCCAGGGCCTTGTGCATGCTAAACACACAATCTGTCACGCAGAGTAGAAGTGCTGCCTTGTGCTATGATGTTTGGTTAGGAATCGAAAGGCTCAGGAAACAATTGACCTGCAGAGGTAGTCACAAATGTTACACAATTTTTCCTTGCTGTCTTTCCACAATTACACTACTCCTTTATGGGATAATTCATATTCTTACATAGTTTTTATCTTTGAAGATGATATCGAAATCTGTGACAAAACTCGGATTGAATTAAATTACCATTATTTTCAAAATCCATACAAAATTGGCTGATGGACCCTTGGAAATATGCTATGTTTACAATTAAAATCTTTAATTTCCTCAGAAACTGGTAGTGCATTTTTTTTTGTCAATTGTGAAATTCAATGTACAGACAAAGAATAGGAACATTGGTTGAATTCAAAGCCAGACAAAGAATAGGAACATGAGTTGAATTCAAAGCCAAAAAATATTTTTAAAACCTCACATAATAATTTCAAAGCTTTTTATTTAATATACTCCACTTTTAAAGAAATTAATAAAAGTGCTTTTAGTTTTTCAACTAAGTATGTGGTCATAATATCTCAAATATTTTTTCCAAGTATAAATTGAAACTGGAAATATGTACATTTCAGTAATGTTAATAGCATAAATTTATACAAAACTTCCATTTAGATCCATTTTAAAATTAAAAATTTATTTTTCCTCAGGGTAGAAATCTTACAAATAGACTCAAAAGGTTTTTTTCTTTAAATATTAAATAACTTTATATTAAGTAAGAACTTTAGTAATAGTCTACTCAACCCACAAGTGTTATAGATGGGATGTTAGATAATTTATCTCAATTGACATAGTTTTGTAAGTAGCAGCCAATGGACAGTAAATAAAGTAACTATACAAATTGTCACCCAAACCAGGATATTTTGAGGGTGAAGCACGGCACCATTACTTTAGGACAATAGACGTAAGCTGGATAGCTCTGGGCAAACGTGGATATTTGGCTAGGCTAACTTTAATACATTCAATATATGTATGTTGATTTATTCCAGAATATTCAACCTGGTATTGAAGATAGGAAAAGAGATAGGTAAAACTTAGCTGTTAAATTACATATTCCATAGGAATAGCTAGGAAGATATAGACAGAGTTCATAAGATATATTGAGAATAGAGAGTGATGGCTGTGAGAAACTTGTAGTGTAGTACTTGGCTACTGTGTATGAGGTGTTGCTGGTCCACAGCATCTCAAAAGGGAGAGATGCAAGACAGGAAGAAAGGGGGAAGGACAGAGTGAGACAGAGCAGAAAGGAAGAGTAAAAGTGTTATCTATGAAGGAATCCAAGTGTCATAAATCTTGAAGACTCCTAATGCTCAAATCTTATCACTTCCACATTGACAGCCCTTCATGGAAGCTAAAGTGACAGACTTAGGATAATCTCTGAGTCACTTTTCTCTGGTTGCTGAGACAAAATGCCTAACACTCAGAGCTGAAGCTACTGTGGTTTATTTAGCTTACAGTCTGTAAGCTAAATTTAGCTTACAGATGTTTAATTCCTAATCAGCTGCTCCCAAAGCAGGGTGGTGTGGCAGAAGGTGGCAAAAGCAACGAGGGCCAAGCACAGCTCTTTCTACCCCTCACCTCTAGGTATGAGCCCTAACACTTACATGTTGAGCCTTTTCTTACTATAACTTGTGTTGTGCTTCAAAAACACAACTATGGGGCCGGGAGATGGCACAGTAGGATAAGCGATTGACTGGCAAACACAAGGATCTAAGTTCAATTCACGGTTCAAAAAAAAAAAAAAAAAAAAAAACCAAACCAAACCAAACAAAACAAAACAAAAAACCCCACAACTATAAGCCTGAGGAGTCTCACATGTTAATTTCCGAGCTGGATCCAGTAGTACAAGTTCCCACACCTCTCAAAGCACCTTCCATCCATGGGCTGTACCAGTTTATGTGGTCTTTGTAGCCGTATTGCCAGCAGAAATAGCTGCCAAGGCATAATATGAATCAAGATTTTGTAGCATTGGGTAGGAAAGAATTAGAACGTAGCCTTTCCATTCCATGGAACTCTATTCTAAGTATGTCAACCTTCCTCACAACTTCATCCTTGCTTCCAATTTGAGAATAAATAAACCACGTGATTCCAAAATCAGTTATCTTGGGCTGTGAGCTATTCCATCTTACAAGCTTTGCTAATGCTTACTTATTGCTCCAAGACACTATTGCATTGGTATCAATCCGCATGTGGTGGCACATTACTCCCAAATCCCATTAATTATACTCAGCACTGTCAATGCCTTTGAAAGATCATGTTTAATTTTGATTGCTTGGGATATAAAAATGAAAGCTAAAGAGTCTGTTCTTAAATCGAGCTCAAAGAGGAGAAGGGACAAGAAAACAGGCAAGAGTGATCATATCTATCTCACCCCTCGGGTCAAGGAAGGATTGATCAGTGGAAGTGACACCTCAGAACAGAGACTTTAGTGAAGCAGAAGGGAATACTAGAAGACTCACCCTATTGCTTATTGCATGCTATCAGATCTGTCTCGGTACTGGTGTGGAAGAATTAATTTAATATACTTTAGGAGTTATTATGGTCTGTATTACTACTTGAAAAATAAAAGACCAGGTCACACATCTTGCATGTGAGTCATGCATAGATACACCAGGTTTTCTGGGCCCCCAAAGCCACCTCCTACATCACCATGTTACACCACTTAATACTTCAAGTGCCCCAAACTACAAGATGACTAGGGGTTAGAGAAGTGAAAAAGAGGGGCGTGCAGGGCAGGATGATGCAAAGTGCAAACCGAGTCAAATAGAGGATGAACACTGAGCATCTACAAGGCAAGAAGGCCCAGAATTAAGGTAGTTGAAGTCCATGTTAACAAAAACCTACAGGCCATAAACTCACTTGTACTACAGTTCCTTCGGAGAGACACTGCAGCACGGAAAAAGCAACCCTTGAAATTTTGCAAAACAACAACAACAAAAAAAATCCCTTTAAATGGGCTGGGGAGATGGCTCTGTGGAATAAGCGCTTTCCTGGCAAGCGCAAGGGCCTGAGTTCAATCCCTGGTTCCACAAAAAAAAAAAAAAAAAAATCCCTTTAAAACATAAAATTTCCTTACGAAAGGACAAAAATTATTTTTAAAAAAGGATAAATATTCTTCCAAAACTTCCACATAGAGAAGTCTCTGAACTAGGATAAACATATAAATGAAATTTATGCTTTATCTAGAGTTCTACCCATGTATTGCCTTATCATTTCCGACTTATTTCACATGTATATATGTATATCTATATCCATATCTATCTATCTACATGTCACATGTAAATGTACGGATATGCAGTATACATGTATATATCACTTAAAGATGAAAGAAATGAAATAATAGGTTCCATACAAACATATAAATAAGGGCCAGCCAAATAGCTCAGCAGATTAAAGCACCTGCAAGCAGGTGCAGAGAACCTGGACTTCAATCCCCAGGCCTGCTGTTCTGGCCCTGCCCCCTGGGCACGCTGAGACTGCAATTGAGACTGGGTGTGGTGGCATGTGCCTGTAATTTCAGCTCTTGGGAAGCTGTAAACAGGCGGATAACTATGAGTCTGATCTCTCTCTCTCTCTCTCTCTCTCTCTCTCTC
>NDGN011296325.1:0-12442 GCA_002564285.1 Tympanoctomys barrerae
GGGCCAGGGGCGGACCGGGCGGGGTGAGGGAGTATGTCTGTTCAAAGACTGAGCTGGGGCCCAGTGTAATGAAAAACCGGAGCATAGAAAGTTCCTCCTTAAGGCACTGGTTTGATCCACGTGGCCATGTGGCCCTGTCATCTGTCTTTAGCTTTCACAGTGCATTCTGGGAGGTCTGCAGCTCAGGGCTCCAAAGCTCACTCATTCATCTTGCACAGGCTTCTAGCCAAAGCCTAAGTCTCGCTACAGTGTGGGAGGCAAAGATGTGGAGCTCAACTTCTGTAAAGTGCTGTATCATTGATGCTACCTCTGAGGATGTTTCCCGGGAAAGGAGGTGGTGCAGAATTGAGAAACGTTGATGACTGTGCACAAGTACAGAAAAAAAGTCAACTTGGGACAGAAGGAAGTTGTCACCCTCAAACACGCACTCAATTAAAACTGCAATACTATGCGCTTACTTTTTGTAAATTATTAGTAACAAATAGTGACCCAATAGTTGAATAAACACAAAGTTTAAGACATTCCTAAAGCTTCCCAGAAAGAGTACTGATGCATGAGCCCCAGGAAGAAGTGTGGCCACAGGCAGGCACCTCCTGGGGAGGACCCTGGAAGTAAGCCTGGCTTGCTCACTCCGCCCCGCCGCGTCCACCGCTCTCACGTGGAGCTAGCCCAGGTGCCTCCCGATTGTCCAGTGTATGCTCCCCCAGACTGGTCGACCCTGGGCCGTGTCACTGGGATGCCACCCTCATCAGTCCCTCTGGGATCTCCCGCTGACGCCACGCTCCTGGCAGCGGCAGCGGCTGTCACTACCGGTTCTATCTCAAGAGCCCGCCACCCTTCATGTTAATGGCCCTTTAGACAGGGCGGATGAAGCAGCTCCGCGGGGCTCTCCTCTTCACCTGGAAATGACTTAGTGGCCCATTAGCTTAACGAGGATCTCTTCCCACCGCCTCCAAAAGAAGAGCCGACACTCTCTTGGAAATGGAGACGCTTTGGATCGAGGTTACAGCCCAGGACAATCAGAACCGGAGGACCCGGCCGCTGTCGGCCGACTCCTAAGTTTCCGGATGGCTCTGTCAGCTGTTGTTATCCTTTTCCTTTCGCAGGTAACTTGCCATTTGCTCCCTATAAGCAGCCTCGGCTCACAGGGGCGAGGTGGGGGCGGGCCGTGCAAGCCGGAAATGCTTCTCACAGAGGACAGGACAGCTAGAAGGAAATTCTTTCTCTTTGCTTCGGAGCCTTCCTTTTCAAGGCGTGTCGGTGCCAACAAATCAGTCTTGAGGGCACAAGCCCCCTTCGACGCTCTCAGAGTCCTTCGGCTTGCCCAGGATAAATTCTTTCTATCCGCCAGGTGCTTTGCTAGGTACTTACAAGAATATTGTCACTTAAATCCACACGATAATTACATTTATCAGGCTCAATTACCCAATTGGTGTGCACATGTTAGAGATGAGAAAGCTGATTCCTTGAGAGAACAGGAAGCTTGCGCTAGTCCTGCGCCTAGAATGGAGCTGCGCACCAAACCCGGAGTCGACCTTCGCGGGCACCGCGCGGCCTCTCTGCGGGGCGCATTGGCTCGCTTAGCCTTAGGACAACTCTGCAAAGCACACATTATCATCTCTGTACTAAAGCTGAGGACTCCGAGGTTCCTGTAGTGACTTCTTGCCCACAGCGACTTAGGAAACCTCAGAAGTAAATTTGGTTCTCAAATAGATCTGATTCCAGAGCCACTGACCATTGCATTCAGTTTCAGTAAGTGCGTATGCAACAAAATTTTAAAAGGAAGGGTGGCCAAATAGCTCAGTAGATTAAAGTGCCTGGAAGCAGGCGCGGGGGCCAGGGGTTCGTACCTGGGCCTGCCGTGCCGGTTCCACCCCTGGGGCGCATTGAGATGGCAATTGAGACTGGGCGTGGTGGCGTGCGCCTGTAATTCCAGCTCTTAGTTGTAAACAGGAGGATCACTACAAGTCCAATCTAGTAGTGAGACCCTGAACACCCTGTAGACTCTTCTTAAAATGCAAAAATAAATAAATAAACAAATAAATAGGACCAACAGACACGTGGAGTGTGAAGGAAGCCTCCACCCCCGCCCCCCCATCTACGTTCAGGTCCTTTCCGAGGACTAGGGGCTGCTGTTAATTCCACTCGTTCTCATCCAGAGAGTCCGCGCATTTCTGGTGGACAATCACGTGCAGGTGCAATTGCTACACACGACACAGGGTGTTCTGCGCGTTGTTCCAACCTTGGTTTTCAGCAGCACCGTCCTGGAACGTCGTCCGCGGCGGACTGTGTCTTGCTTCGGTTTGTTTCCAGGCTGCAGTGTCCTCACACTGCAGCATACTTAAGAGCTCTGAACTTCAAGTGACATTTGCAATTTCTGACCCCTCCACTCCAATTTTTCTGCACTGATGTTTTCCCTACCAGCAACCAAAATTGATTGTTTGATTTTATAGCTGAGATTTTTTTTTTTTAACCTGCGGATGACCTAAGGAAGAACACAAAGAAGAAAACAGGGTGAGGTGGACTATCCAAATACTCCCGTTAATTTGATAGGCAGGTAGCTGGGGGCGGCTGAGAGACGACACTGCAGGAAGCACAGCGGAGTCACCTGACAGGAGCAGACAGAACACTGTGAGATTTGGGGGAAACGATGACTTATTAATCTCATTGAGCATATTGGGGTAGAGAGGCTGCGACATTTGCAGGCAATTGTTCTGTTTCCAGATTGCCTCCTCCAGCTTGAGAACCATGAATCCCTGGGAATGAACAGCTTGATAGAGTGACGACTGCCAATTTTTAATCTGAGAGCTCCTGTGAGGCTTTGCTGTGGGAATAAGAAGGCCAGCTCAGCCTCTCCCGCGTGTGCCACACGCTCAGGAATAATACATTTTGACGTGTGTATTCCTCCAGGATCTCTTTTCTCAGCAAAACACCCCAATTTTAGAGAAGTAATTACAAGGATTACACAGGCTACGGCATATTAATTAATGTTCCTCGTAAGTAAAAATATTGCTCCTCCTGCTAGTGCCTCTCAGTAGCTGACACATGCCCATCGTCCAGTAGTTGTTCCCTAGTGAAGTGAGTATATTTTCCCTCTCCATCTTGTTAACTCTGCCTCTGAAGACAGGTTGGCCACCCAGTGTTTAGTGCTGCTTGTGATCTTCTGAGCCCTAAAATACCTTCTCATAAGTCAAGATGCAGCTTCCCATTTATAGCCAGGTACTGACAGTCCCTCTCTTTGGGTTCCTGGGCACCAGCCACATCTGTTCAGGATATCCACAGGAGTTGGCCTGCCAGTCCTGGCACAACAGCAGCTGTAGGGGAAGCGAGGCTGCCCCTTTTTCGCTTCGAGGACCCTGGAAAGCTACATAGCTAAACCCATAATGGGAAAGGTCTTCACAAGTCATTGAATCATTTTTCCAGATTAGATTTCCAAATGTCAAAAGAAACAGCAGCTCATTAAAACTGCAGCTGTAAAATCCACCAGCACCACATGTAGAAAAGTGATTACAGAGCAAGCTTGATTAATTAGGTGTGAAAATTTAGGACCAGCGTGGTAATAAATGGTGGAACTCACCCAGCAGCCTGCTTTCCCTGCACCGTGTTTTGCTGAATGGCTGATTTTCCACTTGTCCGTTATGCAGCGATCACGTTTCAGAGCTGCTACAGTTTACATCTAAATCATGGTGTTAACGGAAGACGACACATGGGTGGCAGAGCCCCCGCTCTGCCTCTGTTATCCTTTCTTTGTGGCCTCGGACACATTGCTAAATCATCCTGAGACCCATTCTTTTCATCTGTAGAAGACAAATTTCTTCTGCCACCCGTGCACCTTGTTTTTGTTCAGAAGTAATTTTATTCAAATGACCAACACACACTTCACTTGTGTGTGGCTTTGAGCTCTTGGGGTGTAAGAGATACTGCGGGGTGTATATATTCTGTGCACTGTTCAACACAGTTTAAAAATCTATGTTATAGTTTATCAAGCTAATCTTTTGAGTGGAATAAAATAAAATTTGCAAAAGTGCCTAACCTGGGGATGTGGGAAGTATTCAATAAATATTTGATGACTCACCACTACCTGAGTAGAGATTACCAATTCCAGGAATGAGAACAGAAAATAATATACTTATCAGGACAGGGCTTCTGTGATGAATACTAAAACATGCTTCTTCGAGGAGTCAGAAGATAGTATTGTACGGTGTTGTAAGATCACAAATATTAAGCAGTAATTGCCACTGTCGTGCTAATTTTAGTCTGCCTCTCCCAAGCCCTAACACTTAGTAACTTCCAACTGACCACAACATAAAGCCTAATTTCATGGCCTGCTGTTGCAGGACATCTGTTATTGGATCCCAGGATTATTTCTAATGTTTTATCTTTGTGTATCTGAACCAGCCAAATTATATTCCTCTTTGCTCACGTCCCAGGGCTCCCAAATTCTGGGCCTTTGTCATTCACCAAATGCCGTGCTGAATGTTGGTTTTATCTAAGATGATTTTGAGAGATTCTGGGGAACAAGAGCTTGAATTTACACAGCCCTTGGCCTCCAGGGCTTCTGCTCCTAGTAAGGACGGCACACGGCATACACCTGCTGTCAGAGTCTCAGACACAACGGTCACTGCCTTACTCTACCGTGTAACTCATGGCGCCTCACCTTCCAGGCCTTGAGCTTTCCTCAGGCCAGCCTAAAGTGCCAGCGCGCCACAGACACAGATATTCATTTGTCTACGTCAGCTTCATCTCCGAACTTTGTCCTGAATCTGTGAACTTTGTTCTGCCTACATGTTCGCTCTGCGGTGACCTTAAGTGACATTGAAACTACCATTCTCTCAGCTGTACTATTCTTTCCCTCTCAGTCTCCTTGGCTTCTACTTCCTCCTCTATCAATCTAGAACTTCCTGTGAACTCCTTAAAATTTAAATGACAGTCTGAACAATAAACTAAACTCTATTATTCCACCATATCAATATCGACTCTTTTGTATAGTTATTCTCTGTGTAGCCAGACAAATGCCACTACAAGAGTCATGATTTTCAGTTTGTGTCAATTTTTTTCCCTATTAACTGTCAAGTGAGAGAGGGAAAGACAGACAGACAGACACACACACACACACACACACACACACACACACAGAGAGACAGAGACAGAGAGAGACAGAGACACATAGAGAGACAGAGAGACAGAGACAGAGGGAGAGGGAGAGGAAGAGGGAGAGAGAGACGGGCAGGGAGAAGACTGTACCTGCAGCTCCGTTAGCTACTTTCCCACAAGACTAGATTAGGAGGCTGTGGCAGTCTAGGCGGGGCTCACAGGCTGCTCCGGTAGGCTCTTGATGCCAGTGATACAAAGGAATGGCAGAGATGCATTCCTCTCATGTAGTGAATGAAATAAGAAAACTCTGAGGTGGAAAATGCATGAAACAACTTCTTATAGAAAAAGCCAAAGATTTTAGCTTTAAAAATGCTGGGTTTTCTTTGCCTGTTGGATGTGGAAGTGGAGCTCTGATATATGAGTCTGGAGTTCAGGTAAGAGGCCAGAAGTAGCGACAGAGATTTAGGAGTCATTGGCATATAGATGATAATTAAAATCACAAGAGAGGCTGTGGGTACCCAAGAAGCATGTGGAACGAGAGAAGCAGTGGGTGGAGGACAGAACCCTGCGAATGGCAGTTTCTGCAGAGCAGATGGAAGATCCTGCAGCGGGCCGGAGAAGGAGCTCTCCAAGGTACAAGGAGAGCCAGAGAACGCCGTGTGGAGGAAGGCTTGAAAAAGAAGACATGATTAATTACACCCCAAGTAGCAAAGTAAGATTAGGATGTTAAAATGCCCACTACATGTGACATTTAAGAGCTCTTAAGTGACATTTGCTGAGAATATATTCAGAAGAAAGTGGGTGTAGAAGCCCAATTATTAAGGGTTAATAAGGAGAAGAGGGGGTCTAGTGAATACAGACTACCTGGAAAATTATAAATCAAAGGGACATAGGTACACCAGATAACTAATGTTTAGATGGACACTGGGCATGCTGGCTGTGGTGTAGTCCGTGCTGCCTCCTCTTAATGGAAGGCCTTTTCTCCCTTGTTGCTCTATAGTGTTACCCATATTTCAGGGAAAATGTACATTAATAGTTAATCCATGAAATTTTTGAAGACTTTCCCATGGGGAACTATTATCTTCTATCACTGAACTCCTATGACACTAACATCTGGTGCTTTATATGACAAAAACTCCTGTTTTCCCTTAAACACCAAGTTGTCATTACTTATCTGTATAATGTTTCTTTGTTAGATTGTAAATACTTCAATATATGTACATTATATTTTTTCAATATTTATTTTTCTATATGCCTATATCTTATAAAGTAGAATGCTGCATCGCTGATGGGAACTCAATAATTGCTAGAAGAATATAGAAATCTGAACACCAATCACAATTATGTAGATATATTATAAACTTGGGTTAGCCTTGAGTTTCAATATAATCAAGTAACAGAAGGTGACTTGTAGCAATATTTTCACCATAATTGTTGACAAGTCCCTTAGGTTGGTTTTCTGCTTCACAGTTATTTCAAAAGTTGAAGGTGACTTTCCCACCATGATAGGATGGGAGAATTTTAAGTTACTGGGAAGAGAAGTCAATAGGAAGCTCTGGAGCTTTGGTTCCTCTCCCCTATCTCTGAAAATCAAAAACAGTACTTTAGACCAAAATGACTCACAGGTGTGGCTCTAGAGAGTATGTAAAACATTCCTTAAATTATAGAAATGAATCCTACTTTTCTTTTTGCATTATTTTAAGCAGCAATGGTTACCAAGTTCCACTTATCCAAATATTTAATCTGTATAAAATGCATAATTTGAAACTTCTTAAGAGTATTGTTAAGAAAATCTTTAAAGTGGTGCCCACTGCCCCATAGCTGAGAAAAGACAGCCTTGGAAGGCAGATATCAATTCCCATATCTTGCCAGAAACCTTAGAATAACACAACATTGAAATTTCTTTTTAAAACAGACAGAATTTTAAGCCTGACCAGGTACAAGAATTTCAACGCACACACTTCCTTCTCAAAGGTGGCCTCATATTGGGCCTCTTCTCAGATCAGAAGAAAATCCCTTTTGTTGGTTTGTTTTTTGCATGCGTGAAGGAAGCTTTCCTGGAAACTGCCATTTGCCTGAGGGCTCTCTACCCACAGTCAGCTGCCTAGGCCCTCCCTGGCGATGTGGCGGATGTGCCATGTCCCTTCACCTGTGAGTGACTCCAGGTGAGGTGTGACAGTAGCAGCCTGCAGCTTCAGGGGCATCTGGATCTCTGGATACTTGGAAACACTGCTGCTGGTTCATTGAAACTCATAAAACTTTTTCAGTGAGAGACCTCATATTTGATTTAATGCCTGGTGCTACAAATCTTTCAGGACAACAGGACCAGTCCTTTCCTCAATGCCAGGACCAGTCCACACTTAAGGCAGACCCCAAGCTCTGTTCGTTTCCATGGCCAGAGACTAAGGCTGGTGGCAGGTTCAACAGCCCAGTCTACAGGGACAGATGGTGGGAGAGGGAATGGCTAACTGCTCCCTTATCATCGCCAGGGACACAGCACCAAGCCCACGAAGGCCAGCAGAATTATCGCCATGTAGGATAAGTTGGACAGGGCTGGAAAGGTAGCTGAGCAGTCTAAGCACCTGCGTGGCAAGCGCAGGGACCGGGCCTTGATCCCCGTACTGCATGCTGTGTTGGCCCCAGAACTGGGCATGGTAGCACAAGTCTGTAATCCCAGTGCTGGGGGGACTGAGACAGGAGGACTACTATGAGTCCAAGCTGCGTAGTGAGACCCTGTACCAAAAAGAAGTATATATATATATATATATATATATATATATATATATGATATAGCAAACATTTCATGTGCTTCATGAGCCCATTGGTGTGTCTGCTTTCTGAGAGAAAGAACTGAACGTACCAGCATGAATGAGTAGCACCTCAGTGTCCATTTAGAAGGCCAGGCGCACTCCGTCCCTGCATGCGGCCTGTTGTCCCCAGCACCGGGGCCGAGTGACTTCGTCACACATGCGGTTTGGTGGGTCCATACAGCGCTCACTTATGTGCGGAAGGCATCTGTCATTAAGAGCTCCTTTCCAAGAGGTTTATGCTGAGCGTCCGAGAGTGAAGTTACTGCAGGGATACCGGGAAGGAAAACGAAGACTGGTGTTTGCTGGATAAAAGCCCTCTTAAGACTGAAGCCAAGCAAGTGAGCCAGAACCCTCTTGGTGAAAGATTTTCTGAAAACAGTCGTGCCAGCATCCCATGCAAACACAGAGATGGTGTCCAGAGGCCTAGAAGTGTCCTTGCTCGGATGACCGCTTCAGACTGCTAGTGCAGGTCGGGAGGCGTAGGTTGCAAATGGCGTCACGGTGCCACGACTCACATGTAGACAGCGATGGCAGAGCAGGGGCTCTTGATTAAATTAATATGTATTGATATTTCTCCTGTTTTGACTTCATGGGCTGTTTAAATTCAGTCTTGTCACAACAAAATACAAAAGAGTCTGCTGTGACATTGATTTTTTTTTTTTGAGCCCAGCCTCTGAAGGATAGTGTGTTTTTGTTTTGTGTATACAGTATGTGTTTGTACTCCAGGGTTGACAGTTAGGAAGGCAGAAATGTTAAAACTGTGGCACAAATAATCACGTTAAATTGTTGAGCATAGATTACCAAGGCAAATACATTTTGATTGTAAGCATAAATCAATTTTATGCGTCACAAAATTGCCACAGTTTGAGTTCGTGGAGGTGACTTATTCCTGACAGTCGTGAGCACAGTGTTAGTTGGAAAACAGAAACTCTGGTGTCTGAGGGCACCCTGAAAACTGGGACTCGCCAGTCCATGGGCAGGACCCCAGATGCTGGGAGGCTCGTGTGTGCTTGGAGAGGTGCCCGGTTCACGTTCTTTCCCGGGATGAGGGAGCTTTGGCTTGGCCCCACCTTCTCGGGCAAGGCTCCTGCCCTGTGGGTTTGGCTTCTCCACTCAGTGTCTCTAATAACTACATTTTCAGTTCAGAACCAAATTTAGCAGTCAACCTCCAGCCTATTCTTGCACCATGAAACACATTTCATCATAATTTTAAGAGACTTGTTTGGTTTTAGCAGTCAGACAATACAAGATTATCTTGCCATAGCTCTATTAATCTTCACAGAAAGAACCAATAATTTCTACAACCAGAATATCTGTAGGCCAGAATCTTAGTCTACTCATTTTATTCTTGGAGTTTCTGAGGTGGAGGTTGAGGGGAGAGCTATTCACATTTGAATATAGGTGCTTCTAATCTGGGAATCTTCAATGCTCAAAACACCAGTGCTTCTCTTCCCGAGTCCTGGTCAGAGGTGCAAGCAGGCTGTCTCCTCCGGGCTGTGCGCCTTCCGGGCCCTCTTTCTGTGGGCAGACTGCATTGTTTCAGGTGGGCAGCAGCCTGCCAGCGCTGCTTTCCTATGCTCTCCTCTTCTGTTCTGACAGCAGCTAGCCCTCACAAGCTTAGTTTAGAGGCTCTGTCAGCTGGAGTAAAGAGAAATGAGACCAGGACCAGGACAGCGGAGAAGTAGGTCCTGCTCTCCGCTGCTGTGCCGTGAAAGGAGAGAAGACAGCCCTGGGGGAGGGTTGGCCTGAGCCCTGCCTGCTGTCAGCAGTGCCAAGGCCTTCCTTCTGAAGGGGGCAGGCTGTCTCAGGCCACAGAGGCTGCGACAGGCGGCTAAGGGCACAGATGCCAGGCAGACTAGGGGTCAGAGTCTTGACCCTGCTTCTCTCAAGCTGTGCTCCTTTGGCAAAGTATGCTCTTCATGCTCCCATTTTTTTTGTGAAATGGAAAACCAGCACTGCTCACCACAAAGGCCCAGAAGGTGAAATCGATAAAATATGCAAACTGGTTGCAAGAGAATGTGACACACGGAAACGTCAGTACGCAGCTTAGCTGTTACTCACACGAACAAGAGGACGCAGCGTGCGCTCCTCACACAGGCGTCCGGCGGCTTCCCGCTTCTTCACTTGCACCCTTCGCTTGGGAAGGAAAGTCCACTCTTGCCGTGTTTGGCTTCTAATGGCTTCTCTCTCTCTCCTGGCAAAGTGTGCTTGGTACTTTGGTCACGTTTCTGGACATTTTACAGGACTCTTCAAAGCAAATGAAGACAGAGAGCCAGCCCTAAAAGAGAGAAGCTGCAGGTCTCTGGCCAGTGCTCTGCTGTGAGGAAAAGGTGACCCAAGTGGGTGTGAATTAAAGCAGAAACTCTAATATAGCTGTAGAAGAAAAATACAGGCAAACAAGAAAACCAAAGGTGAAGGTCAGGGGATCTGGAATCGCCATGCATCGGTAATATGACCGTGCAAAGAAAACCAACAGAATTATGCTAAACAAAAATAGAGCTCAGCAAGATTTTCAGATACAGCATAAAGTTACAAAGGTCTGAAACATTTCTGCATGCCAGCAGTCCTCAATCAGAATATTCTTAAAATCTAAGATGCCTCTGATCATAGTGAAAATTTAAAACAAAGTATGTAGTAACTGAAAAAGAATATAGTAGATGTTTATGAGAAAAAATAAAAATCTGTTGTGGCTATATAGAAATAATCCAAATATATGGTAAATAATTTCATATTGTAAGTAAGATAATTTATTAGAATAAAGATGTCAATCTTTCAAAATTAATCTATAAATTCGGTGAACTTTCAGTGAAAGTACCAGCTAGAATTTTTTTAAAAGATCAATAAGTTTATTTTAATTTCTTCTTTTTAAAAATATATTTGGTACAGGGTTTCACTACACAGCTTGGGCTCCTGGTGATCCTCCTGTTTTCAACTTTCCCCACCCTGGGATTACAGCATGTGCCACCATACCTGGTCTTGGCGGCCAGCTCAGTGTGCCTGGGGGTGGGGCTGGCATGGCATGTGGTGCCAGGGATTGAATCCTGGTCCCTGTACCTGCCTAAGCAGGTGCTTAGTCCTTTGAGCTATCTTAGCAGATCTTTAATAAACTTATTCTGAAGTTCATCTGAAAAGATAAGGCCCATATATACCAAGCTGACTTGGTAAATGAAGAGCATCACTTTCCTGCATTAAGATGTTCCATGAAAGCTTAATATTTAAATTATGTGGTTAGTAATATAAGAAAAAATAGGCCAGTGGAGAAAAGTGTCCCCGAGATAGCCACAAATGTATTTAATACATTTTATAGATGGTGTTAAAATGCAATCAGGAAGATATTATCAGTTTAATAGATGTGATTGGAAAGCTGGCTTACTGCATGGAGAAGAGTGAACGCAGACCCTTCGCCGAAGCCTGACACGCGGGCTGGCTCCCGACTCACTGCCACGCTGCGTCTGAAGGTGTAACAGAAAAGTTAGTCTAAAGTAATTGTGGAGAAAGCCCAGGGCAAGGGACAACTTCCCACAACACAAAGCATACGAAGCATATAAAGCAAAAGTTGGCTCAGGAAGATCACAGCTGCATGTTGAGCAAAGAAACTAGATAAAATGGACTGTAGCCAACGAAGAATCGATATAGACGGTGACAAACTGACTAGAGCTCAATACTTGAGCACCCTTGCAGTTCAGCAAGAGACAGACGCAGACCAACAGAAAACCAGGGTGGAAGTTGCAAATTTCATATAAGGAAAGGCCAGAAGATGACTGAAATTAAGGAAGATGAGAACATCCGTAGAACTTTCAGCATCGGGAAGCTGAGAAGTGTAGCAGTGGGCCTCTAGGCACCCAGGAGCCCTCCCGGTGGGAGCAGAGTGGGGTCTGCATGCGAAGAACCACCTGACAGCACTTGTTTAAAGTGCTTCTCAGGCAGCCCTCTGGCAAGCAGGTTCCCCTCAGGGCCCAGGCTCCCCAGGCCAGCCTAGCGCAGGGACGCCAGCGTTGGTTGTGGCGCTGTCCGTGGTGGTGCTCCACGTGCAGCTTTGGAGACAGGACAAATAAAGCATGGCGGGCTCACACTGTGAGTTACAGTGACACGCTGAGCACAGATCTGTCCCGCCAGCACGGTGAGATCTTAAAATGATGGTGTTCAAGGTGGGGGAAGTTGTGGGAGGTCTATTGGGCAGCGCAGGAGGGGTGCGGACCGGAACTCAGTCACACGCCACGTACGAATAAAGGCGTGTGTCTGTCACGTACACCGTGGCAGCTCAGCTGTGACAGCAGTCATTCTCATTCCATGATTCTGGAAAAGATGACCCTGTTTGTGTTCACATAGAAAAGATGGTCATGGTCACGGTCATTACCTAATGCAGGATTAGCAAACAAAAACAAAATTTTGTCAGACCAAATTGTTCACAAGCAAAAGCATTTATGATTTGAAACACCCTTCTCTCTGTCTCTCTCGATCCCTCCCTCTCTCCTTCTCTCTCGATCCCTCCCTCTCTCCTTCTCTCTGTCTCTCTCGATCCCTCCCTCTCTCCTTCT
>NDGN011296337.1:0-12104 GCA_002564285.1 Tympanoctomys barrerae
TCTGATGGTCACATTGGCTTACAAGGTGTTAAAAAAAAAAAAAAAAAAGAGTATTCTATAAAAAAGTAAGACTCAGACCCAGTACAGGACTCAGGATTTAAGAAAGCATGCTGTGAGACAGCTGATAGAATTATAATTCTGTGAGTCATTAACTATTTTTTAAGTCATTTAGGTAAAACATTGGTAGATGAGCAAAGATTCCTACTTCGATAACTCATTTACTTTGGAGTACAAAAAGGGAGTAGGTTTTGGAGAGAAGAGAGTACAGTTTGTGCTTGTGAAGTGGCAATAGAATATTCAAGTGGAAGTAAGGTTGTTGGTAGCATATGTGTTCTTGTTCAGTGGCTTTCATCAAAGGCATGAATGATTATGACTATAGACAAGTTTGAAAGTTTTTGGCAATAAGCTGAAGCAGTCATTTCTTTCTTTTCTTTCTTTTTTTTTTTTTTTTTTTTTTTTTTTCAGGTAACTAATATGAGATTATTACCTAAAGGAAAGGAAACCTGCCAAGGAAGTTTGAGAGGAATTTGCATTTAAAAAATCAATATTCGAGGGGCTGGGGAGATGACTCAGTAGAATAAGCACTTCTCTGGCAAGCACAAAGGCCTGAGTTCAATTCCTGGTTTCACAAAAAAAAATCAGTATCTGCTAGGGCCCATTTGAAGTTGGAGTTAATGAATTCATACATTAATCTATACAGTTTGTGATTCCCCTCCAGCCATTGAAAGGAGGCCATGTTTAGAAGCCTTAAGAACAGTGCTTGACAACCTATAACTTGACTATAAACTGTGTTAATACATGTTTTTGGAAGAGTGATTCAGTTTTGTCTCTAAGAGTATTTGAAAACATGTCCAGAACAGAATTAGTAGGCAGACTAATAAAATTACTTTTTTTAATGATTATGAAATATGTCCTTAAGAGACATAAAAACAAGTTTTTGTATAATACAACTTTAGATCCATATTTAAGCATCTTTGGTAATAAAATTGATTTTGTTTCTTGATCACATCTAAATGTCTTAAGTATAAATTCAGATTTAAAAAATTTATTTTTGTTAAAATTGACTAAACCGTTATTTAGGAATATAAACACCTGCCTGGTAAGTGCAGCATCCTGAGTTCAATCCCCAGTACTGAAGGGAAAAAAAAAAAAAAGATATTATTTGAGATTATCATTTTTACATGGGGAACATGCAGTGATCAGTTTTGATGACAGTACTGAGTGTTCTGACAGCCTGTGTAAGAAAGAGCCATTGAAAAATCAAAGGATGGAGCCAGGCAGATAATTCACCAGCATAAGCATCTGCCTAGCAAGTACAAGGTCCCAAGTTCAATCCTCATTACTGAATTTAAAAAAAAAAGGAAAGAAAATCAAAGAATGTCTGTAAAATTTCCATTTTTGTATCAAAAATAATTATTTTGGGCTGGTGTTTAAGTAGACCTATTGGATTTGAAGTTTTTTCCATAACAGTTATTTGTTGGTACCATATTTAGTGGTCTTAGAAAATTTCTGTTGTAAAAACATTTTTAAAAATACATTTACGTATTTTACGTATACATTTTATATTATGCATGCATATAAACATATTAAGTATATATAAATATATGGAAATATTTAAATATATATTTAAATAGGGTTAAAAATGAGACCTGCTTCACACTTCAACCCCTCTGCAGAGGAAGCTTCATGTTAAGTGGAGATGGGGGCTTACTGGATTTTTTTCATTAAGTTTTTAAATGGTTCAAGTTAAATGGTTAAACAGTTTTGCCCATCCTTGGCTCTTATCTCCTGGTTTCTCCCTCACTGACCACACATAACTATTCTTAGTTTATTATGTCTCTTAAAGGTTCCCTTGCTGGGGAGATGGCTCAGTGGAATAAGCGCTTCCCTGGCAAGCGCAAGGGCCTGAGTTCAATCCCCAGTTCCGCCAAAAACAAAAAGGTTCCCTTAATCTTTTTACACAGAAGTAACAGTCTATTATACATAGTACTACCCTTTGGCTTTTTATTAAATGTACAGTGGCTTGGTGATACTTTTACATCAATAATTGCAGAGTGTTGTTTTTTTGTTTCTTTTTTTATTAATTCATGGATGAAACTTATCAAATTTTAATTTGCCCTTTTTTTGTATTATGACTGATACTGAGTATTTTAAGTTTTAGAGGCTTTTTTCCCTCCCTTTAATGTGAACTGTGTGTTCCTTGAAATTTTCTTATGACTGCTTTCTTAACCACTCCAAACAACTCTTAGTAGAGCATTACTTGTCACCTTATTTTAGTTTTTTTTTTTTTAATTTGTTCTATTTTGTTCTTGAGTTGCAAATATTTTTCCTACTTTGGCATTCTTGATTTGCTTGTGATAGTTCATTTTTATGTGATTGTGTTATTTCAGCGTAACCATAACGTTTTAATTATTAATGGCTTTTGAGTATTACAAGAGCCTTCCTTCCTCCAAGTTTTAAAAGGGGCCAGGGAGATGGCTCAGTAGAATAAGCGCTTCACTGGCAAGCACAAGGGTCTGATTTCAATCCCCGGTTCTGCAAAAAAAAAAAAAAAAAATTCTCCCATGGCTTTATCTTAAAATTTTTTTGCATTATTTTTGGCATTTAAAACTCATCCACTTAACTCTTGTCCTACAAGCCTCACCGGCCCCACCCCTGGGAGTGCACTGAGGGGGTGATGGAGTCCAGACATAGTGGCACATGCCTGTAACCCCAGTGCTGGGGAGGCTGAAAACAGGATCACCATGAGTCTGATCTGCATCGTCAGAAGTTGTACCAAATGCATAAATTTAAAAAATAACTAAATAAAATAAAACTGATCCACTTGGAATAGTTTCCCAGGTAGCGTTTGTTCCAAACAGTAACTTTTAATATTATATTATATCTAATAATAATTTGTATTTCTCTTTTGATTATTTAAAATGTCCTAAACTTAATATTGGAAGAAAATACTCTGGATAGCTCACCACATACCACTGCCACATTTACAAAAAAAACAAATACTATAACCTTGGTAACTTAAGGAAAATTAATGTCTTTTTTTTTTTTTTTTTTTTTTAGGACAGGGTCTGTAGGGTCTCACTGCATAGATCGAACTCATACTGATTCTTCTGTTTACAGCCTCCCAAGTGCTAGGATTACAGGCGTGCATACAAACCCCCAGTCTCAATGGCAGGCTCAGCGCCCCCTGGGGCGGGACTGGCATGGCAGGCCAAGAGATCTAACCCCCAGCGCCAGTGTATGTCTAAACAGATGCTTTAATCCACTGAGCCTTTTGGCTGGTCCTTAATATCTTTATGACAGAAAGTCTTCACATTTAAATATCTGTATCCCTGTGTAATAATTTTCTTCTTTTCTTCTAGTGGGATCACCATTTTCTTTTAGCATTGGTGATACTACAGAGTTGGAACCATACTTACATGGAGGAATAGCTGTACAGGTTAAGACTCCTAAAACATTTTGCTTTGTAAGTGTGTTTTGTTTTGTTTTGTTTTCTGCTTGAACATATTTTTTTACAGAGAAGGAACCAAGGGAAGAAAATAACAAAAGTGTTCAGTCAACCAAATAGCTTGCTGAACAGATTGGCTTTTTTCTTTATCTTTTTTTTTTATCTTTCTTTTTTTGTACCTACTTTTAGGAACAAATCTAAACAATAAACTAGTATTTTTGTAAAGTATAAATTCTGGGCTGGGCATAGTGGTACACACCTGTAATCCCAGCACTTGGGAGACTGAGGATCACTGCAAACTCATGACCAGCCTAGGCTACAAAGTGAGTTTGAGCCCAGCCCAAACTGTAGTGAGACCTTGTCTCAAAAAGACAAAATGAAACCAAATAAAATTTTAAAAAGCATACATTTTGTGCAGCTAGATTATTATCATATATGTATAGGTGAATGAGTTGAGCTATGTATTTTTCACAGGGTTGATGCTGTTTAGACCAATCCAGGAATTGATACTAAGACAAGAAAATAAGCATATTTATATTTTCAAAAGGTTTACAAAGAGGTTTTTTTTTTCTTTATTAGTCAGTTTAAATATTCTCTTTACAGTTCATGTTGATTTTAAATTTTCATTTGATTTTTCTTTTCTTTTTCTTTTTTTTTTTTTGAGGTACCAGGAATCGAACTCAGAGCCTTGCATTTGCCAGGCAGGCACCTGTGCCACTGAGCTATGTCACCGGTCCCACATTTAATTTTTCAAGTTTCAAAAATCATATATGTTAGAAATATGAAATAATTCTCATAAGCTCCTGGAAGGTTAAAGTTTATTGCTTAGTCAGGAGATTGTAAACTGCTTATGTATGTCTTGAAACTAAGAGGTCTCCTGTTGTTTAAATCCTTTGGTTATTTCCCAGTGTAATCAAATTCATTTCTAGTTTCTTTTTTTTCCCCTATTGTTTGGACCTTAGACTTTCTTGCAAGTTGTCAAGGTTTTCAACATCATCTCTCCTCCATTTTATTAACAGCCCTCTTCACTCCTGCTTCAAGTTAAAACAATGACATTTTAGTCCATTTAGTCTGGTCTGTCAAACCTTTGTTTTGATGGGAGAGGTGGTTTGAGACAGCCTTACTGTGTAGGTAGGCTGGCCTTGAACTTACTATGAATTCAGTGATCCTCTAGCAAATTGACTCCCAATTTTTAATTGAATAATTTATATCTCAAATAATTTCACATTAAGTATGTGTTTTAAAGTTGCTTTTAAGGGGCTGGGGAGATAGCAAAGTGGTCTAAGTGCCTGCCTGGCAAGTGGAAGGACCCAGGTACAATCCCCAATATCACATGCCATGCCGGCCCCAGAACCCTGGGCACACCGTGTCAGCCACCAAAACTGAGCTTGGTGGCACATGCCTGTAATCCCAGCACTCAGGAGGCTGAGACAGGAGGATCACTATGAGTCTGAGCTGCATAGTTTTGCTGTGTAGTGGGACACTGTACCAAACAAATGTTTGGTTTTTTTTTTTTTTAAGTTTGGTTTTTAAAGTTTTTGTTTTGCCTTTATGGTTTTTTACTCCACATGGATTTGAACTTTGAATATCCAAGTAAGGCATAACAAGTCTTGTTAATTTAGTATCAGAAAAAAATATAGTATGATTAGATTAAAATAGTTTTTGTAGCATGCGTATGTTCATGCAACATCTCCACTTTTGGAGTGGGTTTATTGCATTTTATCTTTTTAAGTGTGTGTTAAAAGAATAGTAGCTATTTTGTATTTCAGTTAAAATGAATCAGTACTATATAGTGTGTTCAGACTTGAGAAAGCTCTGTTGCTTTTACTAACATATATAGTAACAATATATTATATCAACTAATCACTCTTGTAAACTAATACTTTTTTTTCTATTAGGAGCCACTGGAGAAGCAGATAAAACATCCAAAGTGCCTTATTGCGGATTTTAGCAAACCTGAGGTAAATAAATACTTTGCAGGTTTGAAAGACACAACAGAGTGGGGGATGGGAATTGGTAAGTGACTATAAAGTTAAAATGGAGTAAGCATGTGTATACTTTGCTGTCAGGTTTTCATAATAATAGTTAATTCAGATATTTAAAATTGACTTCAAAGGATTAAGAACCAGGAGAAAATATTAGAATAAAAAAAAGATTTTTAATTTTGTAGTGATTTTCTAGCTATGATATTAAAATATAATTTCAATTTTGTATACATTATGATTGTATTAAAATACTTTCTTAACCACATAGAGCTTTATATAATACAAAAAAACCTTAACGATGCACTATATTTTTCAAGTCACTGGGTATGATTTTTGTACCAGTAAATGTAATTGTGATAAAAATGAACAATTTCAAATTTAAATTTTAATGAAGAAAATGATTAGTTTATCTTGTATAAATGTTTTGTTACTGTTGCTCAGTTGATACACTCTTTTAAGTTTCCTGTGAATGACCTGGTTATGCTGTATACGACCTGGAATAGAAACCTGGGGCCTTGAAGTCAAGTCATTTTACTTCTCTTGTGATAATCATAGTGTCATGTGTTTATTGTAAAGATTAAATTAAATATTTTTAAAGTATTTAGCACAGTGCCTAGAAATGCTAAACACTAAATATTGGCCCATGTTTAATGTTCCTAAATAGGTACCTTTGCAGATTCACACAGCTATGCTTGCATTGGACCAATTTCAGGAGAACTACAGTCGCAAGCCAAATATTGGGTAATGTCTGTGTAAAAGTGGTTAGCTGGGCATGGTGGTACACACCAGTAATCCGAGCACTGGGGAGATGAGGCAGGAGGGCTACAAATTAGCAATGTAGCAAGACCCTACTCAAAATTTAAAATGAGTACATGCAGTATTTCAGAAATAGTAATTTTCTCTTTTTATATATGTTTTTGTATTCATTGAAAACTCTGAAGGGTTATAATTGGATCATAATAGTTACTATCTTGGAATGATGGAATCGTAAGTGGTTTCTTCTTTTTAAATTGATTTTATTGGTATCTTGCTATATACCTAATCACATTCAACATAGGGAATTGTACTTTTCAAAAAAGTTAGCTGAGCCTCCTTATACTTGTAGTACCAGTAAATTCACCAAGCTCTAAAGCATATATTATGACTTTGTGGGGTTTTTTGTTTATTTTTTTGGTTGTAGCTAATCTATAAACATGGAATCATATTAAGTGGGAGTTTTCCTATTTTGAAGACTAAAAACAACATTCTAAAACAAAAACACCAGAGAATGACTGTTTATCCATGATGTTTCTTTTCCTTGTGGCCTAAGTCAAAAATAAAAAATCTTATAATTTATAAGTAAATCTTATATACTGTTTTTAGATGATCATGATTTTTAAGTAATGTAGTTATAAGCCAATAATCTTTAAGTCAGTGAATTTAAATTTGTCTTAAAATTTTAGTCCTGAATGTGACCTTTTTTTTGCAATTGAGGAAATTGAAGTTGAGGTGCTTTGTTTTTTAAATCACAGATACCAAGAAGATACAGAAGAGCTATTGAAACTAGCAGCATCCATAAGTGAAACATTGGATGCCAAGGTAAATATTTAAAATTATGGCTGTTAAAGGACTTGATTGAAACATACAAACATTTTATATATATTATTAATCTCCTAAGCTTCAAGTCCCAGCTATGCTCCTTACTAATTACACTGGGCAAGTTTTGTTACTTTTTTCTGCTTTACCTTATGAATTTGTGAAAAGGAATTCACCTTCAAAGGTTGTTGTGAACTTTAAGTGATTTGATTTTGTAAAGTATAGCACTTGGAATATTAAGATAATTATTGTTCACTGTTGCTGTTGTGTTAATATTATTAGCATTATTTGTGTTCTGTTCTGATTTGCTTGAATTGTTACCCCTCTTGGCACTATTTGAAGTCTTTGGCTTTTCTTATATCACCTTAGTCTTGAATGTATCACGCAGAAAATGATTTTTTTGTTTTAGAAATAGAGTGCCTTCCAGACAACAATTTCAGTTTAAAAGCAGTTGATGTAGCATTGTTTGTACAGTTATTTGAAAATTTTAACAGCTTTTGTCTTTTTTGTAAAATGAGAAATGAAGGTCTAAAGTGATAAGTTTTGATCTTACGTTAAATCAAAGAAGGAAATAAATAATGCTAGAAGTAGTGAATCTATAAATGACTTTTTATTATATATTTAACGATTATAGAAAAAGCTGTGAGAAAATAGAAATAGATAGAAATGTATAATTAAAGAGAAATATGACAAGAATTTACCTGGCTTATTGAGGTACAATTTACATAAATTTATCCTTTTTAGGTGTAGGCTAAAAAAATTCTGTGCGCAATTAATTTAGCTGAACACCATGAATTTAAAGTATACAGTCATGTAGCCACCACCATAATCAAGATATAAAACATTTCCATATGCCAATCTGTTCCCTCATGCCTCTTTATGGTCATCTAACTCACCTGCAACCAAAGCCTGATGGCCCTTGTGGTTCTCTTCAAAATGTCATGTAAATAGAATCTTATGATGCCTAATCTGAGTCAAATCTGGCCTCTTTTACTAGATATACATGAGTTGGGTTTCATTTATGTTGTTACATGTTCATTTCATTTTGTTGCTGAACAGTATCCATTGTAGATGGAGCATGTTTTGTCCCTCACCAATTATTGAACACATGGGTTGTTTTCTTTCGCAGAACCGGGGATTGAACTCAGGCCCTTTCACTTGCCAGGGAAGCACTTATTCCACTGAGCCATCTCCCCGCCCCATGGGTTGTTTTCTAATTAGATTGACTGTGAATAAAGCAGATACAGATGCTTGTATATGGGTGATATTTATATATGGACTTTGAGAAGGATTTTTTTTTTTTTTTTTAATTTGGCTGGCTCAGGCTGCCTTAAGGGCAGGTCTGGTGTGGCATGTGGCGCTGGGGATCGATCCCCAATCCCTTTCCCCTGACTGATTTTGCTCAAGGAAACACTTTACACAGCTGAGCTAGCCCGCCAGCCACTATATATGGTCTTCAATGTGGATATATATTTCCATTTCTCTTGGGTAGTCATCTAGAAGTTTATTACAGATTTATGTGGTAGGTATTTTACAAAGCAGTTGTACCAGTCCCTTCCTAGGAGTCTACTTTTCAGTTCATCTGGA
Source organism: Tympanoctomys barrerae (assembly GCA_002564285.1). Lineage (NCBI taxonomy): Eukaryota > Metazoa > Chordata > Mammalia > Rodentia > Octodontidae > Tympanoctomys > Tympanoctomys barrerae. The sequence continues at coordinate 8,596 of NDGN011296337.1, forward strand.
TTCCTCCAGAATCTACATTGTCTTCTGTTTTAACCAGTTTAGCATGTGTAGTTCTATTTGGTTGGGAATATAATTTGTACTTAATGGCCATGAATTTGAGCATGTTTTATTTTCTGATTATGTTTATTAAGTTTTTTAATATTTTGAATGACAGTCTTTCTCAGCTACATGTTTTACGAACATTCCGTTAAGCTTTCCCAATTATTCTCCATAATGTTTTGTTGCCACTTCATCCTAAAATTTAGCTTAATTTAATTTAATTTGCAGTGCTGGGGATTGAGCCCAGGGTTTTGCACATGATAGGCAAGCATCTACCACTGAACTATGTCCTCACTCCCTAAAATCTTTTTAACTTAACATCAGAAGGTTCTTCTCTTGTGTTTTCTTTAGAAAATTTATAAGCTGATAGTTTTGTAAGTTTGTTTTTATGTACTGTGCAAGGTACCAGTCAAGACATGTCTTCAAAGTTCGCGTAAGACGTGTGTGCATAATTTTACACTAATTTCATGCTCTGTGAGCTCATTTTATATACATTACAAAGTACAGAGAAAGATTAATTTTGATGTTCATTAATGTCCAGTAATTATACTTCATTTCTTGAAAACACCCTTCTTGGCATGTTCCTGCAGATTCTTCCCTTTTTTTTGTGAGGATAGAAGAGATCATTTTTGCCCTTCATTTTTTAATTCCTGATTCAAGGTATTTTGTTATTTTCCAAGTGTTCCTTGGAAGAATATGTAATTTATTCAGACATAGTTGATATGGCAGCACTGTCAGGATACCTGGAAAGGGTTGTCCTTGATGGACTGCTGTGTGAGTGGTGTTGGCATGGCATGGAGGTATCTTTGATCGTTGCCAAATCTTTAATGTCATTCTCCACCAAATGGTAGCTTCCCTTTTGATAGTTATATCACTCCAAGAAGAATTCTATTATCCAGCCAATAATGGGACTTGCCCATTTTGTACCTGTGTTAGGTGTGTCTTACATTTATTTATTTTCCAGAATGATTTTGACTATGCTTTGTTACCATCAGGCTTTCACTGTGTGTGCAGTGCAGCCTGTGCCAGTGTGAGGTCCAGTTTGGCCTGCAAGGGTCTCACATCTGCTATGTCTTTTAACAGTAACTCGAAGCTTGTAATTTGTTTCCTAGAAATGTTGAAGACCTGTCACTGTTTTCTTGCTATTCCTGTGGCTGGGCATCATGTATTTGAAGATTATGTGTGGAAATTTAGATTTAGGTTGTTACCATTATTCTAGGGCAAGTGAAAATTCTCAAGATTTGGATGTTTGTATGTTTACTAAAAAGAATAGAATTTTGAAAGGTAATGTAACATGTTAACACAGCTGTGAAGTTGAACTTCATGGGTTCACATCTTGAACTGTACCACTTGTTAGCTATAAAATATTAGATAAAGTTACTTAATATCTTAAAAGTTTGTTTTCTCACATAATAAAAATGTTTCCTCAGATTATTTTAAATATTATGTAAGGACTTGAGATATATTTCTCACAGTGGTACTTATTCAAACTGTTTATATTACCATACTAGTTTATTTAACATTGTCACCACCAACAGTATGTCTGCTTTAAAGAAAAGGTGCAACTTAAATTATAGTTCTTCTGAATTAAAGGTATTGCTAATGAGATACAGGTAATTGAACAGAAACATTGGAATAATGAGTAGACTTCAACCATTTCTGTTTCACAGATATTTTTGAGAATGTAATAGAATTCTTCTCACCCCTCTGATGTCCACAAGATATGCTAGTTTTCATAGGAAGTCAAAGTAATTAGACCTTACATAAAGCCTCAGGGTAAAATTAAGGTTACTAATTTTGAGAGAATAGGAAAAGAAAGAGAAGCCAGAGTTTATGAAAAGGTCTTCGTTACAAATAAGTAGTGGTGCTGACACAGTAGTTCCAGAGTCACTTTTCCTGTATTGCCCTTAAAAAAAAAATTTTTTTTCTTTTTTGAGAAATGCTTGTTTTTAACTTTAGTCATTGAGAATGTCTCATTCATCACTTTCAACACAAATTAATTTTATGGATCACTTTATTTTCATTCATAGAGGTTTAAAGTTTTTCTGTAGATTTCATTACTTTTTAAAAATGCTGGGTTTATAAATATGATTGACTGGCATATTATGTAACTGCTTAACAACAGCTATAAATGGTAGCTATTCCTACTGTTTCTGAGGCCGTCAGCAGGTAGGTATGTAAAATCAGAAAGCAAAACTGGGCTGGTACTAGTTCAAAGAAGTACAGCTGAAGATAACATACATATGGGTCTTTTTTATCATAAGACTGAGACTTAAAAATCTAGTTAGTAGGGAAATTGAGTCGTTTTGTCAGGGGTTAAGTTCTAATCATTCTCACATGTAGTCATTGGAATTCTAAGAATACTGATGAATACTTGTAGGACTATAATCTGCCTTGGTTTGTATTTCAGGCTGAAGTGGATGCTGACATTGTGCGTTGGCTTGCCTGGACTGCCCGAGGCTTTTTATCTCCACTTGCTGCAGCAGTAGGAGGAGTTGCCAGTCAAGAAGTACTGAAAGCTGTGACTGGAAAATTTTCCCCTTTATGCCAGTGGGTTAGTTCTTAATTTTTGTATTTCTTCATATATGAGGTTGCATTCTCCACTTACAGACTGAATGTTATATATCATAATGTACTAAATGATGTGTTAGAAAAGTGACCTTCTAATATTTTCAATGCATGAGAGAAAAGAGGGTTATATGCTTTCCAAAGCCTAAATATAAGACTGGCTTAACCCCTGTGACCTTCTCTGGTGTGTCCCCTCTACTGTGAATGTGAAGTACTGGATTTCCTTTCCTCTAGGTTTTCTCCATGATTTGTCACTTAGCATTTTGGGGCTCACAGGACTCTTATACCTGTTCCATGAAATGCTTTGCCATCATCAATCTTGAGGTCCCCTTCCCAGGTGTAAATTTCTAAAGGTGTACAGTACATGGGAATCTTACAGGTTTGACAGTTGTGTAGAATAAAAACATTAAGATCATATAAAAACCCTCATTTGGGCCAGGGAGATAGCTCAGAAGAATAAGCGCTTGCCTGGCAAGTGCAAGGGCCTGAGTTCCATCCCCGGTTCCACCAAAAAATAAAATAAAATAAAAATTTCTAAAAAAAAAAACACTCATTTCTGTTACCAGAAGGAAAAACTGGCAAAATTTATCAAATGACACATTATTCAAATCTCTTTCGTTTTGAAACAATTTAAATATTTTGAATATATCATAATGTCCACATACTGATATTTTGCTGCTGAGTAATATGGAATACAAAGTGATTAGCAGAAACTTGGTTTGTTTACAATGGCTAGCATCATAGAAATTAATTTTATTATTGAGGTAAACTTGTAATTTAACATAACTGTTTGCTTATATTCTAATTTAGTCATGTAGGTTACTTTAACTGAATTGTATACTTAGGGGGCCTACTCATTAGCTCAGTTTTATTTGGTTTTTGTTTTTTTTTTTAATAGAACC
>NDGN011296348.1:0-15868 GCA_002564285.1 Tympanoctomys barrerae
GTGTGTCTGGCTTATTTCACTTACGGGTGTGGTGTTAAGGTGAATCCATTTGCCTAGAAATGTCTCAGGTTTAGCCTTCTTCGTGGCTGAGCAGTATTCTCCTGCATCTAAAAACCCCACATCTTCATCCATTCCTTGCTGATGGGCACTGCGGCTGTTCCACAGATACAGCTATGATCAACTACGCTGCTGTAGAAGTGAGGTTGCTCACACCACTGTGGGGCATGAGCTTTTATTTCTCTTGCTCTCAAGTCAGGACCAGGACAAAGATGTCCACGGTCACCACTCCTATTCAATATAGTTCTGGAAATTTCAGGCAGAGCAGTTAGACAAGAGAAATAAAAGAAATAAAGATGGGGGAAGGAAAAAATTATTATTATGTGCTTATGACATATTTTACACAAAAGATCCCACAAACTCCACCAAAAAGATTGGTAGACCTAATAATCAAATTTTGTAACATATCTAGATACAGTCAACATTCAAAAACCAGAGTCTTTCTATACACAAGTAACAAACTCACAGAGAGAGAAATTGAGGTAAAACAGTATTTACAATAACTCTGAAAACATGAATTGCTTAGGAGTCAATCTAAAAAAAGAAGCAAAAGATCTGTACATGAAAAACTGTAATACTTTGAGAAGGGGCATCCAAGAAGATATTGGAAAATGGAAAGCTGTCCCTTGCTCATGGATAGGAAAAGCAAACAGAGTGAAAATGCTCCTACTCTCGAAATTGTCATGCAGCTTTAATACAATCTTGATCAACATGCCATAGCAGGTCTCACAGAATTAGAGGAAGCAACACTAGAATTCACTTGGAACCAGAGTGCCCTAAAATAGCTAACTATGTAAATAAGCTATCTCTGTCTATGTTTATTAAAGTGACAGATGTAGACCTGATTATGAAGTTTGTTTTACCCAGGCAATAACAAATTGAAAATCAAAAAGTTCCTGTCTCATTAAAATATGTATCTCCTGTAAAATGTCGTATTGTGTGACATGGTAATATAAATAATTATAAAACTGATTTAATTATGTTATTTTGATTAACTATACACTAATGGTTGTGTTGATTAAATGATAATAATACAAGCAGAAATTCTTTCCAACTTTTTTTTTTTCAGAACTGGGGATTGAACTCAGGCCCTTGAACTTGCCAAGGAAGCACTTATTCTACTGAGCCATCTCCCCGGCCCCTCTTTCCAACATTTAACCTTAAGGCTACAGAAAGTAAAACTTAAAAAACTTTTTGCATGCAAATTATTGCCAAAAAGTTTGAGAGGGCATTTAATAAGTTACTTTTGACCATAAAAATATTATTACATTTTAAAAAGTTCTATGAGGAAAGTTGAACGAAAATATACAAGTTCAAAGGGAAAAGAAGCAAGGTAAAATTTTCAGCTGTCACGGTAAGGCTTATTTATGTATTTTAAAATACATAATCATGGGATGAAGCTGCTGTGATACCTGCAATTACAGAGAATAGATTTAAAAGAATGATGCGATGCCTTTATTTTCTACTGCCAATATTTGCAACATACAAGGAATTTCCTTAGTGCTGCTTAGCTTTTGAAGCAATATTTCACATCAATATGAAAATCAGTAAAAGCCGTAGATTTTCAGCACTCGCTAGGAGCAGTGACTAAAAGTGTTCGAAGCTGTTCATTTCAAGAGGATGCGTGTGCTCCACCCGTCCCCAATCTGGAGAGGCGAGACGCCGGACCAACACCAGTTGATAACGAGCACCCGCAGCATTCAGCTTCAAGTTCCATCTTCTGCCGTGTACTGAAAGTGCAAATGGCATAATAAGATGTGGGTGATTCACTGAGCAGCACCCCAGCCCACCTCCTCCAGCCAGGCACCTCACGAGATGCTGGAAAGAGGGGGTCCAGGGGGCCATTTCACGCCCTGGCTGAGGCTTGGCCCAGCACAGGTGGGCAGGCGCGGGGCTGAGGTCTGCAGCTGTGGCCACAGACATCGGAGTCCCCAAGCAGGGCTTCCTCCTGAGCAGCGCTGTTGCGCAGGAATGCAGTCAGAGCCACACACAGGCCGTGGTCACAGGGTCACTATTCATGGTAGCCCCCCAAAGGCGGGACTCAGACATCCACCCTCAGGTGCAGGGGGGCAAATACTCATAGCGCGCGTGCACACGCGCCCACACACACACACACACGTACCCCGTGGGCTAGACTCAGTGGAACAGAGGTTGGTTCTGTGGCACACTACACACGGTGTGGATGAAGCCGCAGATGTGATGCTAAATGCAATAGGCCCATCAGGAAAGGACAGATGCTGTGGCTTCTGCCCTTCTGAAGGACTAAGGCTACTCAAGTTCCTAGTGGCAGAAGAGAGCGTGAGGCTGATCTGGGGCTGGGGAAAGGAGAATGCAAATTATGTAAATTACTGCATAATTATTGCATGAAGAGTTGTTGCCTAGCGGATGTAGATTTCCACTCTGGGAGGAAGAGAAAACTCTGGAGGGAGATGACAGTGGTGGCTGTTCAATGCCGCTGAACGGCTAAGCACGTAAGCCAGCCACGGTGGGGCATACCGGTAATCTCAGCTCCTCCAGCAGGCTGCAGCAGGACAATTTTGAGTTTGAGCCCAGCCTGGGAAACGTAGCAACTGTGTCAAAATAAAAAAAATGAAGGTTTGGTGATGCAGCACAGTTCAATACTAAACAAAAATGGTAAAACAGAAAATTTTATGTTGTGTATTGACTACAATAAGAAAACTAATAAAAGTGAACTGACCGGCTACTTGCCTGTACAGTCTTTCTCAAAATATGTTTTTAAGCTCTCACCACACTCAAGGCTACACTATTTGCACATAAAGAATATGGTGAAGAAAAAGTCCTTCTTTTCAGCATCCCTCAGGCTGGTGGGTATGAACGCAGACCTATAGTCAGAGCATCGAAACTCTTGCCATTATGGAAGCAAGCGCATAAATCAAATCCAGTTTAGCGCCTGAGCCCAAGTTACTCATTTTAAGCAAATTAACTAAAGCCCCAATAAACGCAAACTTCATAGACAGGGGTTTTGCCTCCCTACATCTTCTGAAAAGGAGCAATTAGGCAGCTGGAATTCTCAGAGCGACGCCTGCTTCTGAAGCCGGGGCTGGAATGCAGCAAGCTGTCTCGAAAGTGATCAGTAATGACGCGAGCACCAGCTGTCCTCAGAACTGTAACTAACATCAAGCTGAAAACGAAACATGCGAATTTAGCCCATTTAACTTAGCTCAAATACGCTGGCCAGCAGCCAGGTGCGCTTTGTTTTCTGCTCTTTGGAGACAGGGAGTCCCTCAGTCCCTCATCTTTTCAACATTTGTGGGAAACACATCACTCATGAGTGTTATTCTCACCACAGAGGTGGGGCCAGGAGCTCTGCGTCGCCCAGGTCGCTGAGCATGTGGTAATAGGGAAATCCTGCCCAGGTCTCTTTTTAAAATATTTTGTAATTTTTTTCAGGGTGTATTGCACTCTAGTGGGCAAACCTCAGAGAAAAGCAGCACTTTGAAGTCATTGGTGAGGAAGGGAGGGAGCGCGGGGACCAGGGACCAGAAAGGCAGCTCAGCTGTGGCTCTTAAGCCAGCGTCTCTGGGCCCCATTCTGTGCCGTAGCAGCTCCTTCCTGCTGAACCAAGGGGCACAGGTGGGAATCTCATCTCTCCCAGCCCTCAGCTCCAGGGGAGCAGAGCACTGATGCCTCCAAGAGGGCCTGGGGTGGGGTCACTTCACGCCACAGGGCATGCACACTGCATCTGCTTGCAGTTGAGACAGTGGGGTCCTCCCTGCCCACTGTGAGCCTGGCAGGAAATCCAGGCCAGTGGGGACCAGCAGGGCCATGGTCCTCATGCAGCTGAGACCTGCCCCAGTCACAGGGCCAGAGTGTGAGGAGGAGCCCCACAGGCTGGATTACTGGGACCCAGGTGCGGGGGGAGGAGAAAGAGGACCAGAGGACCATTGCCAGCCCACACCTCTGCTGGAAAAGAAGAGAGCAGCCTTTTCCTGGGTCGAGAGGGTGCTGCCCCTCTGCAAACCCCACCACAGAGGGAGTCGCTAGAAAAATAGACTGCGGGGTAACGCAGGCCTTGGACTGGGGACAGGAAAGGAAAACAGGCCACATTTAGAAATAAGACTTTCACAGTGAGGTTCTCCTATGTTTTTCTGATTATCAATGGCTGACTGATTTTTTTTTCTTTCTCAATATTCTGCACAGTAAATCAAAACCCACGTGACCTCCCTTTCTCCTGCTGTAATTTACAGAGCAGCAGCCCAGCCAGAAAAACAAAGGAGGCTAATTCAGATTCCAAAGGACCGGTAGGATCGGATTACCAGGCCAGAGCTGTGAACGGCATTTACCCAGCCACGTATTTTTTCAGTCTGTGGTGTGTCTGCGTGTGTGTGTGCACACGTGCATGGGGGGAGTAGGCTAAGAGGGGAGCAAAGGAGGGTAAAGGGAAGAGTGATTGGCTCAGCTGCTGTGTGCTACATAAACGCGCTGTGAATCCTACAAGCGCCTCAGGACTCACAAAGGGGAAAGTGAGAATGCAGAGAAACAATGGGGGTGGAGACTGAGAGGCAGAGGCAGGTCGGGAGGCGGAAGGAGGACTCAGACAGAGGAAAGAAGGGAGGAAGGGAGGTGGAGGAGCGAAGGGAAGGAGACAGGAGGGCAGACAGCGCGAGGCGGCCTGGTGTGTGAGCCACGCTTGCCAGAAGGACAGAGCGGAGCCCGCGCGGGGAGGACGGCGTCCCCGCACGTGGACTCAGCGCGGTCCTGACTCACCCCGGGTCATAAATCCGCCAGCTTGCTCCACTCCAGGCGAGGTCGGGCTCAGCCCTTACCTGCTGCTCCTGAATATGAGCCGCCCCGGCTCCCGCGGGTAGCGCGAGGCTGCGGGCAGGCGGGCGGGCGGGAGCCGAGGTGACGGGAGCAAGCTGTGAACACAGAGATGCTGTTAAGCCGGATCCCGGTACACGATCCGCAGCGCGGGAGACCGTCCATCACCGTTATTGAAACTGTGACCGGCAAAGCCATAAACCTGACACGGAAGAAGAGAAAATATGACTTGTTAGGTTGAAAAAGTACCATAGAGGGACTTATAAAAGGGAAAATTTCATGACAAATTAGTTTGTGTTTTTTGTTTTCATTTCTGACACATGGAAGGAAATGCTCTCTGTTTGCCTAAGGAAGTGAAAATTTCTCCACTTCATCCATTTACAGTCCTCGCCCCCAGGCCTTCTGTATCGAAGCATAAAGTTTGGAGACCTTAAATAGTCATAATGTTTCCCTTAAGAATTTGGCCTCCGAAACGTATTACAGGCGGAGGGGCTAAAAAGGAAAACCGTTCTGCAGCGAGCTGCGGCGTCTGCCCAGACGCCCCGCGGCAGCCCCCGGTTCTCGGGGCTTCTTTACCATATTTGATGAAATATTAGATGCGATTGGAACAAGCGGCTCGAGCAAGAAAGCCATAAACTTGGAAGCGGGGCCGTAAAGCGAAAGTGCGTGGACGCGAGAAAAGCTTCGGGTTTGGAAAGACGCCCGGATGCTCGCACGCCAGGGCCGGAGCGCCGTACAGCCGGCCACCACTGTCACCAGGCGCCCTGGGGACCAGGCCCTGTGCCCGCGAGGGCGGCGCACGGCCCTAGGAAAGCCGGCCGGGCAGGCGCAGGCTGGACGGCCCCTCCTCGCATTTCCAGCTCTTCAGTGTTGGGGGTAGAGGGGGGCGCAGGCAAAAGTCGGGGTGAGGCAATCCCCAGGGTGCAGCGCCCTGCTCTGAGAACAGCTTCTGGTCGCCAACTTAATTTAACTTCTAAGGACCAGCTCTCCCCAGCTTTATCTATAAAAATTTATAGAGTTCTACGATCTTCATCAAAACTCAACAAGCCCTCTTTTGATTTAAAAATGACTTTTCAGATTAGCTGAAAGGATGCAAAAATGGCAAGCGAGCTTCTGAGGAGGAAGACACGAGCTGGAGCTCTGCGCGGCCTCTTCCTGCTGTGGCCACGGCCGCGTACACGAGACGAAGCGCTCGGTGAGGACGGCAGGCTTACGCTGGCCTGCAGTCCAGGGCCGCGTGGCAGGGGTGGGGCGGCGTGCGGGAGGCGGAGCAGCGCCTGTGGCCGCCCTCCTTGCGGCAGCCCTGCACAGTGGCCAACCCGCTCCTGCCAGGGCGCACGGTTCCCAGGCCTCGCCACCTCCCCGGACACCCAGCCCTTAGACGGCCACTACCTCTGGGCCTACAGGCGTGGGGGTCCAGGCTCCTAGCACGTGAACCTCTAGGGGACAACCACCGCTTCAGCTAAACGGCCCCCACTTCAGGAGCAGGACCGGGCACAGAACGCTGGGGAGCAGGGCAGAGGTGTTGGAGGCCAGAAGCGGCTCTGGTCCTGGCCTTCTGGCATCTGGAAGATTTGCGCACCCGTAAGGCAGCATCTCGGGCAGGAGACCAAGGCTGAGGGCAGGACTCGTGTGCGCTTCCTGCATGCCTTATATAAACACCCCGGGAATGACCTCATACGACATTGCTATTGTGCTGGTGTTTGGGCAGGACACACCACCTGGGGGCAGGTACGGAATTTTTCACTGAGACGTCGTGTCTTTGGAGCACTTCTGATTTTAGATTGTTTTGAATTGATTTGCTCGATTTGTACCAGGAACTAACATAAATTTAGTAGAGATAGAAGTTGAGATTTCAAATTACTACCAAAAAAAGATGGTCTGGCAAAGAATAAAACAAAAGCACAAGGAAGGATGGAAGGGAGTGGCCAGCGCATGGGCCTCCTGCAAACTCGAAGGGGTCCAGGAGCCTGAGGGCCAGGGGTGCGGGAGAGGGTGAGGGCAAGGAGGAGGAGGTGGACTAGGGTGCGGCGTGTACAGGACCTACTCTCCGTGGCCGTAAACATTAGCTGCCACAAACAGGAGCTGAGACGGAGAGCAGCCCCGGGAAGGGAAATGGGGCAGGGATTTAGAGGCAGGTGGGAGGCAGGTGGTGGGGGTGGAGGCAGGTGGGAGGGAGAGGGGTTCAATGAGAAACTGGCTGCTGCGTGCGGGGACGCAGGCTCCAAGAGGATGAGGTAAGCCGCTTGCACTGTAAACCTGCACTAATGTAAAAAGGAAAACAGCATGTTTCAGAATAATTTTTTAAATTCCAAATAAGAAATGATGGCCTGTGCTTAATATCATGTTGAACAACCTGTCAGTCATTTATAAAATGTATTAAGTAGCATCCCTACTCACTCCTGATTCCATTATAAATTTTAAGTGTGTAAAAGATGCAAACATAAAAGCACTAGAAAAATACAGAATGCATTCATAATCTCCTGGTAGAACTGTCAGGCAAGACAGAAAATACAAGGTCGCTTTACTGAGCGAAGATGAGAGGAGGTGCTCGTCCACAGCCAGACCTTAATGCAGTCAAATACCAAAGGCAACACTAAAACTAGGGAGAATATTGTTTTATACATGTATTAGGAAATTACATTTGTGTGAATAAATTAATGTTTCAGCTACTATACCCAGTACTTGACACGTGCTCTCCAACCAGTGCAAGCACTCCTTCTACCTGTAGAAAGCTCCCGGGAGTACAAACAGGCAATGAGCAGAAGATCCACCAGCAGCCAGTATAATTATCCAAAGTATTAAATCTCACTACAACTAAGTAAGCACAGATAAGCACCAGGAAGGTATCCTTTTTACCAGTGCAATTAGCTATGAATCTTAAAATAACTAGAAGAGCAGGAGCAGCCCCAGCAGGTCCTCCGCGACCCTTCCCACCACCCACGCAGCTCTCAGCCAGCGAGGCTCACCTTTCACCCACCCCACCATCCCCACTCTTCTTATGAAATGTGCCAGGTGACACCATAGCCCACGTCCTTCCAGGGTCTGGAGCCTGACTGCCCAGACCTGGGCCCTCCTCCGCCCCTGCACCTCCTTGTGGAGCCCAGCGCTTTATCTGCCCTCTTGCGCTTGAGTCTTTCATTTGCAGAAGACGACAGCAATAGTGTTCGAGGATTAATGGAGGATGCACGCTCGGAGCAGCAGCTGCTGAAGTGCTCCGCAGGCACCTCGATGAGGAAGATGTTATTAATGACAGCGCCTCACCTCTGCGGAGACCTTTCCTGGCTGCTCCCACACTCCGGGTAAGACACAAAGTGCTTCCTGCACCCTTCTGGGCTCTGCGTGACCTGTCCTGCCCCTGGCCCTGTGCGACCTCACAGCTGTACCTCCTCTGCTGCGTGCAGATACGTCAGCATGTACCCGCTCACCTTCGAGACTGTCTTTTGCCCTTTTTCTTTTTCTTTTTTAAAGAGACTAAAAAATAATAAAAAGAAAACAATTAGAAACACAGAATTTCACTAAACAAAATGTTAGAAATTCAACAATGGCTGTATAGTGTGTATTGTTGTCTTCAAATTAGTTTCAGATTATTAGATGTAAGTGTGCAAAATTAGTCAAAAATTAAAAAGAAGAGGTAAAGATTAACTGTTCCTTTGGGCCAGTAGAGATCAGCAGTACAGTTGTCCACACCAAACCTGCGTGTGTAAGCGATGTCTCCTTGTGTCAGAACCTGAGAGAGGAAACGAAACGCCCTTTGCTTTTCCTTACCTGGACCCGTCCTTCTTGCACCGTCCTGAGTCTCAGCACCTCCCTCATCCTGGTAGCTGCTCGCCTGCTCACCTCTCCAGGGCTTCCCCAATCACTCCGCCTGAAGCAGTCCCTGCTTCCACCCCAACCACCATGCATGCTCTTCTACATGATTGATTAAAACATAAATTAATCCTACTCTCCAGGGAGCAATTGAGCTGGATGTGTTATAACATCTGCATTGCTCCAGCCACCTCACCTGTAGTCAATTATAGTAAGAAAATAATCCAACTATTATGAGAACATTTATGTAAATTTTTTCATTGAACCATGTCTATAATAAAGAAAACTCATAAGCAATCTAAAATGTCATGCTTAGATCAATCAATTGTCAATTTGCTAGAAAACATCACACCAAAATTTAGCAACTTTAGCAGTAAGCACTTATGTGACCAGTGAGCCTGTGTGGCTCGTCAGCTTGAGCTGGGCTCAGCAGGGTGGTTCTTCTGGTTTGGGGTGACCTCACTCATGCATCTGCTGTGGACAGCTGCAGTTCAGCAGATTTCTATTTTGTTCTTTCAGCCAAAGCAAGTCACAATCCTCATCTTCACTCCCAATTCAAAGGGTAAAAATAAACCTTAGGTCTTTATGACCAGGGCAGAAAAATCACATTGAAAAGACCATGGACATAGAAATGGGTGTAAACTGTGGCTTTTTATAATCTACCTGAATAAAGAACTCATAGAATAAATGACGGTAGCAATCACAATAGACTATTTCCCAGCTATTAAAATGGTGGTGTTGATGTGTATTTACTGATGAATGAAGATGCTTCTGGAATCTTTAATACAGTGCATTTTAGAACTTCTGTTGTACCTCCTATATACATGCACACCTATGCACGTAGAAGATCTGGGAAAGGGTGCTTTTCTAAAATATTAAGCATGCCCAGCTCTCAGTAGCAGATTCTGTCCTCCCTTCTTCTCTCCTTTGTTTCCTCCTTTCTTCTTATCCTACTTTTCTTTCTGCCTTCCCTCCTTGCTTGCTTATTTGCTTCCTTCCTTCCTCCCTCCTTCCTTCCTTTCTCCCTCCTTCCTTCCCTCCCTGCCTCTCCCCTCCCTCTCTTCCTCCTTCCCTCCCTCTTTTCTTCCCTCCCTCCCTTCCTTCCTCCCTCCTTCCTTCTCTCCTCCCTCCTTCCCTTTCTCTCTCCCTCCCTCCCTTCCTTCCACCCTTGCTTCCTTCCTTCATCCCTCCTTCCTCGTTCCTTCCTCGCCTCCTCCCTCCCTCCCTCCTTCCTTCCCTCCTTCCTTCCTTTCAGCACTCCTCAGTGTGAGATGAGCAGGCTGCACTCCTCACGCCCCTTCCTTCTGCAGTGTAGTATTAACATTGTCTTCCGCAGCCTCAGCCTAACATGTGCTTCTCAGAACTACCCTGCACCCCTCCGTTCTCTGCACTCACCAGTGTGGCACTAGCTCTGCAGCCAGGGACAGGAAAAACTCTGCCTTGCAGGGGATGCAGGTGGAAAGAGGGAGCCTGGGGCCACCCTGCTGCCACATACGTGGAGAGCTGACCTAGCTGGAAGGAGACAGCAGCCTGGCATTTCGTCTTCAGACTGTCTTTGTGTAGCAGACATGCTGGACTTTTCTTAGCTTGTTGACTTGTCAATTTGGGAAGGCTGGTGGGTATCATGTACAGCAAGGCTCCTCAAGAGCCACTGTTTGATGTCCATGTCTGCTCAAAACATTGCCCTAAGAAGAAAATGAGACAGACGTTAAAGTGTTTCGCAGGTGGTGACGCTACATGCCAGGGCTCTGTGGTGCTGGCCTCTGGTGCGCAGTTACTGGGTTCTGTGTCCCCTTCCCATCACTCTGCAGATTCGGTCAGTGCTAACATTGCGTCAGCGACAGAGCAGTCCAAACCCAACTAGCTGGATCAGGCTACTGCTCCAACGAAGCCCACTGTCCCGCAGAGTCTCCGCAGCCAGGCTTCGGGAGCACGTGTGCATGGCTGAGCCTGAACTACATTCGGAGCCTCGCTCCTGCAACGCTGGCAGCACATGCCTGTCGCAGGGCTTTGTGACAGCTAGAAACCAGAGCGATCACAGCCAGCTATCGCTCCTATTCTCATGAATCCTTGCTGCAGGGACTCAGAGTGAGTCACTGTTCCTTGAAACGCGTCCAGTTGCTGCAGCAGCTGTGAGCCGTAGGAGTCCACGCTCCTTAATAGTGGGGTGAAAGAGTCACGGAGCCCCACCCTTTGGAAACTACTTTGGCTACAACTCTCATGCAAAGTTCAGGGCCTTCCTAATGGGGCCCAAAGCCTTTAATTAGTCCGTTTGCTTCTGCAGCTCCTGTGGTCCCCAAGTATTCCTCCACCACACAGCAACAGCCCTGTTATGGTTCCAGCCTTTCTCTCTGAGTAACAGGACATATTTTTAGATGCCTTGCCCAGACCAGCTGTGGAAAAAATAAAACTTAGCAAAAATCTCACTGGGAAGATTTCTGCCCAGGACACGTAGCAATGTCTCAGAAAGACCTCGGAAGATGTGATCTGCTGCTCGCTTTCCTCCAGTTAGCGATCCGGTCCTTTAGCTGCTTGCCTTTGTATTCATTTGTGCTCATCATCCACTCACTCGACACATACCCATTGAGCCTCCTGCCCCGTGGTAGTAAGTACCGGCAATGAGGTGCCGTACTCTGAGGCCCCCAAAGGCTTCTCAGGTCCACCCCGCTTACTTCACAGCTCACCAAGCGCGACTGCCTCGCTCTCTTCCTCCAGGCAGCTCTGTGCTGCGCGGCGACAGCGTGTGCTGCTTTTGCCCCGGCGCTGTCTCTCTCTGTGTTTTCTTCTTTCGGCCCTTCCTCGTACACTTGGCTTTACTGTCGCTCACTGTCTACAGACAGGTCACCCAGATGTGGACGCCAGGGGAAGGGCAGTGACCCAAGCAGTGCATGCTGCTGTGACAATGATCACTCTGGACCGGCTGGGACAGAACAAAAGACCCCCTAAATGTTCTCATTTTCAGATTAGAGTTTTGCTTAGAGTTTAGGACTAAGTTCCAACTATTAACAAAATATTGCTTCATTTATTTATTTGACAATTTGCTTGATATGGGTTTGGGGTGTTGTGATAATCCCCATCTATAGATGAAGATTGGATTCCATCTCTCATTTCTGAAAGGATGAGAACAGCCCCCTCTGCACACCCACTCCATACATCACCATCACCTGTACCGAAAAAGTATTATTTTCATTCCCACCACAGGATGAAAACTTAGCAAGCTGTAGAACTCTAAAACTATTAAGGCCTTTTAGTTTGTCTTCATTTAAAAATATTTTTATTTTTTCTGGTTCACACGGTGCTTGTGAAAGTCAGCCAGCAGGCTTAGTTCCACTTTCGTGGATGGCCTCTCTCTTTCTCCTTTGTAGCCAGCTCCAAGTTCTCTGCAGTTCAGTCAGGACGCTCAGGTGAGAGTTGCGTTCTTCACCTTGCTTGAAAGGCTTCTGCTGCGGTCTGGGGTGGTGCTGTCTCCTGGGCGCGGTCCTCCTGCCTGGGGCTGCGCGCGCTCATTTTCTCGAGGTACCTTTTTCCAATTGCAATTTTTTTTCTCACTATATTGCCTCTAGGTAATTTCTTCATATCTGTCTTTCACTTTACCCATTTTCTAATCAGCTACATGTAATCTGCTTTTTTTTTTCTAGTCACTAAGATTTTCTAGATAATGTGTTTAAAAATGGCTTTTAATTTCTAGAAGTTTTAGTTGGTGCTTTTTGGATTTATTTTGCTAATGTTTTACACGGTTTTAATCCCCTCTTTATTGTCTAATCTCTAAAAGATAGTCTTGTTAGTTTCTTTGTTATTTTTGTTTTGGTTTGGTTATTTGTTTGTTTATTTTTGGTGCTGGGAATCGAACTCAAGACCTCTCACTTGCCAGGTAAGTACCGTGCCCCTGAGCTACCTCCCTGGCCCCTGTTATTTTAATGTTCTAGATGGATTTTTTTGGTTTTGGTTGTGGAATAATATTCTTTATGCATTTCATAGTTCCAAGATGTAAGCTAATCTTTATAAAGAGGTATAATGGAATCTCATATCACTATAATTCTAAGAGAAAATTTTCATGAACTTAACCAAAAACATGGGCCCAAACTGAATTTTTCCACATTTTCTTAATGTGGTTAATTCAAAATACCCCCAAACAGCCTGGAGTATGTATGACTTTTAGCATCAAGTATTTGGAACTATGAATTAATGAAGGCCTTCACTCTAGCTGGAGGCAGAGCAAGTGCTAATGCTCTGTGTGACGGGGGCGCAGTAAGGCAGCGGACTAAACATGGCCCTGAAAGCCGCTGCCCTGGGTGGCTGCTCCAGCCTCCACCGGCAGTGAGGGTGGTAGGACACCTCATCACTTAAAAGCGCCTTAAATGCAAGAGTGACTCCAGTGACATGGCGGCGCGGGCGCACACGCACACGGACACCGGCACTCCCGTGGCTGCATCTGGCAAAGACCCTAGGACCTCAGTGACGAGAGGACGCAGTGCTGCGAGGGGTGGACAGCCGACACTTCCTAACAAACATAGCCCAAAGAGCGGTGGATTGCAAAGACTGCTGTGATACTTGGATTCCAGCGAAGGCCAGCTCACCTCTCGGGTGAGCAGACGGAGCGGCCCACGGATTGCATCCCTAATCTGCACGTGAGCAATCCACACTCAAGCGAGTGAAATAAACACTTGACCCCACATGTGGCCTTGCAGGACCTTGTGGCCTTGCAGGACCTAGCCCCATGCCTAATCCAATAAGCGAACTACTGTTTGTGCTGCCGGCCTGCCTGTGCTGGCAGCAGGCTCAGGGTGGTGGTGTGGGCAGGAGAGATGCCCTGAACCTCTCCATGAGGCAGCAGGATAGGCACGAGAGTCGTGGGGCACACAAACACAGGTGCCAGAGAAGCTGGGTCCTGGCCCGAGCAGGAAACCTGGCTCCCAGTGGGAGTACAAAAAGATGAAATGAAAAGGGCCCGAGAGGAGCGGGGAGATGAGTGACCCTCTGGAGCTCTGAAAATCCCAGGGAGACTCAATCTGTGTGTCTAGCAAGATAATCTAAGCATATCTGTTCCCCTCAGCTTTGCTTCCAAGGTCATAAGGCACAAAATCGCAGCCAAGAGAGCCAGGGTTGCACGCCTGTGACTACTTTTTATCTTGGTGAACCTGCGCAGTCCCTAAAACTCTTCTCCATCAGTGACATGGGAATAATAAAGACATCAGTCCCAGAGGACCGCCACTATAGAAAACAAAGGCAACGATGTAAACTAATGGTGTAAGTTAGCAACGCAGCTGAGTCGCAGCCTCAAACACCAGCTAGAAGCATCCTGTCCGTGAGCCCCTAGATGTTCACTACAAGCAAAGTCACCCCCCAGGTACTTCCGTTGCCATCAAAATAAATCTGACTTGCCCCCTTGTTGGATTCCAGAGGCAGAGTTGGGATGACACTAAACTCCACGAGAGCATGGGCTTTGCCGCCTGCTCACGCCCTTGCCCAGGGGCCCAGCACAGGCTCTGGCCCAGAGTGGCAGCCAGGAAATGTGTTTTGCCGCTGTGTCCCGGGCTCTCAGTCCCCAGAGCTGAAAGTGAAGAGGCAGAAAGCCAGGGCAAATGCAGGTAAGTGGGCTGCAGGGTCCAATGGGGCTGCAGCTCCTCATGGGCATGAGGTCCTCGGCCATGTCCAGCTGGGTGGCTGTACAGTTGAGCGTGGTTACCTGACAACAGCAGGTGAGTGACAGATGACACTGGGAGGATGCCGGCCCCAGAGCAGGGTGATTCTGTCCGAGTGGTAAGCATGTGAGGCTGTGCTGGGGCTGCACTGCACTCTGTGGCTCGGACCTGCTGCATCCCTGGAGATGCTCTTGCTCCTGCATGATTGGCACCTAGCAACAGCTCTGGGCAGAAGAGAAACTGAAGCGGGGAGGACTAATAATATGCCCAAAGGGCCAGTGAGATAGCTCAGCAGACTAAGCGCCTACTTTGGCAAGAGCAGGGACCAGGGCTCGATCCCCCATCCCGCATGCTGTGCCAGCCCTGCCCCCAGGGCATGCTGAGCCAGCAACTGAGTCTGGGAGTGGTGGCACAGGCCTGTAATCCCAGTGCTGGGGAGGCTGAAAACAGGAGGATCACTACGAGTCTGAGCTGCATACTGAGACCCTGCACCAATTACATAAATGAAAAACAAAATTATCACATGTCCGAAGTCAAGCCAGAGCTGAGGAGGCAGAGTTCATTGTGACAGGAGAATCCTGAACCTGCAATCTTGACCAGGTCACCTGTCCCCTACCGGATGAGCCAGAGGTCAGACCCAGTCCTGTGCCTTGGCTACCAGGAAATCCGTCCTTTCCCGTCAGGAGCCCGGCCCCACTGCAGCCCCCTGGCCTTGTGTCTCCCTCCCATTTTCTGCCACAAGCCTAGTCTCTGTTAGAATGTTTTCTTCGTGGGGGAGGGAGAGGAGGGCCCAGTCAGAACGGATTGTTCTAGGGTTCCCAGCTGGGCCCTCTTGCCTAGGGGGGGTTCCATGGACTGCAGGTCCTGGTGGGGGGCGGAGGGCAGCTTGTGGCCTCACCTTCCCTACCAGCTCCCGGGAGTGTGAGGGACATGAAAGAAAGTGACCGTGAGCACCAGGCCCAGGACCACATCTAGCCCTAGCAGGTTCGTGAGCAGGGCCGGGTCTCTCAGCAATTTCCAGCCACTCAGAAGTGCAGATTTTTCACCAAGATGCAGTGACGGTCTGTCTGGATTGCTTTGCTTTGCTTTGCACTGCTTAGCTGAGTCAGAGAGGGGCATGTGGGGGGTGCTTTCCACCTGTGGTCTCGGCAGGCTCGCACGCACCACTGCCCTGGGAGGTGGATTTGACTGGACCTTCATGGCCGCTACATTGTTCATTTGCTACACAGGTAGTGGAGCTGGGGGACATGCTGCACACCTGTAATCCCAGTGCTCAGGAGGATGAGGCAGGAGGATGACAAATTCAGGGCCAGCTTGGGCTACATAACAATTTTCAGAGCCAGCCTGGACTGGAAAGTGACGCTGTTTAGAAAACAAAAATTAAAATTTAAATAAAACAATCTTGGCATAGAAGGAGGAGCAATCTGCATTAGGAATCAGGGTTTTTGAGAAGAAAGGGGCAAGAAGGGCCCCACTTCAACTCGGGGCTCCGCTGTGAGAGGCCTTGGTGGGTGAGATGCGCCTGACCTGGACCCAGGACACAAAGCTGCCCGCAGGGAGAGGGGTGGGCAGAGCAG
>NDGN011296351.1:0-26609 GCA_002564285.1 Tympanoctomys barrerae
GCTGGGAGGCCCGGGGGCTCACGCGGTGGCGTCGGGGAAGCGGTAGCAACCGCCCTCCTCCCGCTGGCTTCTTCTTGCGACTTTTCTTTTGTTGTTGCCGTGACCCGGGTCTGTTTTCTTGGCTGCTGTTGAAGGTGTTTTCCTGCTGCACCGGCTCTACGCCCTCCACCTCCTTCCCTGTGGTTTTAACCTTCCTCTTTCCCGGTGTGCTCTAAGCACAGGCAGCTACGCAAAAATTTGCATTTCTTCCCCACTCGGCACCCCCACCCCCGCCCGCACCTCTTTGAAAAACAAAACCCCAACCTCTCAAAACCTCTAAGGATCGGCGGTAGCGAGACGTGATGGGGTTGATTTGTGGAGTGGGAGTCGCTGGCCCATTGCGGTGCTTGGGGCTCGTTAAACTGTCACTCACCCCCCACCCCACTGGGTAAATGGGGTGATTAATGTCTGATATATAGGAATGGGCGAGGGCGTTTGTGGAGAATGGGTTGTTGCCTGGGGAAGAGTGGCTCGGGAACTAGGCTTTCATAATTATGTCATTCACCGCGAAGTTTGAGAAAGTTAGGTTTGTGACTTTGGGAAAGCGAGGATAAGACCGAGTGGTTGGGTTTTGCAGCCCTTTAACTCTTTGCCTCGGTTTTCTAATGAGACCCCAGTAGTTTCCGCGAGGACTCTTTCGTCCCAGGCCCCAGGTCCTTTTCTGCTTCTCACCCTTCCAAGTGTCTTGTGGAAAAGTGACTTTCATGGATGTCGCAGCACCTCGCAGGGTGCTCTGGCTTACGTTACCATTTCATCAACCGCGAGAAAAGACCCACAAGTACTGGCTTGAAAGTTCCCAAACTCACTGGACCCGTCTGTCCCCCTCCCCCACCAAAGGTTTTCTTGTGATCATAAACATTACAAAGTGACCCCAACACAAAAAACAAAACACAAATATTATGGGACACAGATCAAGGGAAGACAAGGTTCTGCTTTTTCTGCACAGAAAGATCAGATACGCAGGTAAAGCATTCATTTTAAGTGACTGTAGCCGGTTGTATCAGTTTATTAATTTGTCTCATTGAACTGAGATACTTTCCAGAAAGTGCAGTTTCAAGTTGTTGATACTGAGAATTGAAATTTGTATTAGCAGTGGCAGTGTGAGAAATTTTCCTGTGAAGGTAGTTGTAGGTAAGTTGTTGAGTAAGTGAAATAAGGTGAACCAGGCTGAAGTAATAGTTCCTAATAACCTTCCAGCGTTTCAGTGTTGTATACCAGTATCTCCAGAAAAAAAGCCCAGCAATAATGAAATGGGACTGGAGATGTCAAATGGGTTGGTTTAAAAATATCCCTAAGCTGCCTTTGAAACTAAACGTTGGAGTTGAATAAAAGTGAATCTGGATTTCCTGAATAGCACCGTGGCTTGAGTGTGCTGTCAGTATGTAAGCCAGTCCACCAACTTAAGGCAGAAGTGTTGCTATTCCATAAATACAGTGGAACTCCATATGCTGAGTTTTTCAATTTCTTCTGTTAGAAAGTTTGGGAAAAAAAAGGAAGACTTTGAAGTATTTTGTTTATACTAACAGAAGAGAAAAGTTCTCCTAAGAAAAAGCTGGTGGCAGGAGTGTAGAGGAGTAGCATATGGCATTAAAAGGAGCACAGCTGGAGGTAGCATTTCCATCTGAACATGATGTCAGAGCAGCTGACAGCCTGCCATCCCTCAGCCTTTTATTCTAACACACAGACAGGGAGTTAGTGTGTGCGGATCTGTGGTGGAGAAGGTATCTCATTCCTCTCTAACATCATCTCCACTTTGCATCTGTCTCTCTTAGTCTGCTTTTTTTCCACCGATGTAACAGACCTGGAGCCAGGAAGACTCAGAGGAAAGGACTTAATCAGGTTTATGTGTCCTAAAGGTAGGAGTAGCAAGGATTAGATTGAGCATATTTCTGTTTTGGTGTTTTGTTTATTTAATTTTTAAAAATTCACATTACTTTTCTAAACCAGTTGAGGGATAATATATGAAATTGAGTATTAAATAATGATCTTACCGGAATTGAAAGTGTTGGGCTTGCTTAGTTTTAATTTTTATCCCTTTTACTTGAGCAAGTAAATAACTTTAATACAAAGAAATATTTCAAGTTTTGTAATGTTAACGACTTTGAAATACTGCTTTTTGAGATCACTTTGTATTAAAATGCTTTTTTGTTCACTGTTCTGTGGATTCCTTTTGCTTGAGAGGCAGAAATAGTAAGCTGGAACCCAGCATTCAAACTTATAGGAGAAGATTATTCTAGTTAAGAAGCTAGATTGTTGTGTAATTAATTCCACTGTGAAACTTTATTCTTCAAAACATTCAGCAGCACTACTGAAACATACAGCTGTAGTGCTTTTGAAACCGGAGGTTTTTTAAAGATGAGGAAAAAAACAAAAAGCAAAAAACCAAACTTTTGTCCTCGTGAGAATAGTTTGACTGGTTTCCTCATTTCTCTTTCAAATATATATTTAAGAGATCTTTTATTTCAGCATAACAATAATTATTTGCAGGAGTTTTTGTGTTAGCGACTAATTTAGAACTTGTAGATTTGAGCTGCCTGAATTGGCCAGACAGCTGTAATCGCACTCCTCTATTCTTAATCTCTTTATCTGGGCAGCAGCTGCCATATGGCCACAGTCAGCTGGATCAGATGTTTATAAGCTTCCTTCTTCGTCCCTCTCTGTCCTCTCAGCCTCCTAATTTGATCACGGCTACCTTGTGAGCTGCCCTCCAATCTTTATTTTTAGCCCTCTCAAGGATTAGGATTGATGTTAGCTGTGGGGCACTTAAAGTGATTGTATTGTAAATCTTGGTGTGTGCTAGCCATGGCATCTTACAGAATGGATCTGGCTTAGGATGAAAGTTTGAGTCTGTCTTGGGCAAAGTGTAGAACGGAACTAATTTTTGAATATTAAATTAATCTGTATTCATCCTCAAAATGCACTTGCTGAAATGAGTGCTGCTTGGCTCTGGTCACAGGAAAAGGGGAGTCAGGTTGTCTTGATTTTTACAGAGTGTACCCACTAAAGTTGAATTTTGACCCTTTGTACATCTTTGCCTTTCTTGTCTCTCCATTTCACCCTCCCTTACCAGAAAATAAGGCAGAGATGCATAGTTAATTGAATAGAAGTTAATGGAAAAACAAAATATGTCAAGTTACGTTGAAAGAAAGTATATTCTGTTGTCGAGGTAAGGCAAAGCCAGAAAAAGTTTTTCTAGAAAGGTTTAAAAAAAGTTGAATATAAAGCTTTTGAGTTTCACTTAAGAGTGGTATTTCTTTATTTTTAAAAATTTGAGTTAATTTTAATGTGAAACTTGTTTTGCCTTGTAGCAACTCAAAGTTTAGATGAGAATTTTCAGAGTTAATTAAAGCTTCTCTTGGTTTCTAATACTGTTGAAGTACAGGTTCTACCCCAAAAAAAAAAGCCATTTTTTTCTCATTAAAAAAAATCTTTGGATGTTCATAGTAAAGATGATCTTTTCCATCTGGTGGTATAGTTCCTTCTGATCCCGTGCATGTGTGCTATACCTGCAAATCTTAAGGCATTAACATCTGTTTTTATACACAGGGTTTTTGTTGTCCTAACACTCTGACTTTAAAAGTAAGTTGTTTGCTGATTTCTAGACTAATTATCCGGTTCCATTTTTTATCTTGACTCAGCCAAATGTGTGGATATGCTTAAACTGTGTTAAGTACAGTCAAGTATCAAAAGTATGAAATAAAAGGAATAATTGAGTTTTCTTGAATCTTGCAGAATATATCTGGGACTTTCCTTTGTTCATGATAGGAATTGTTCCCTTTGAAATTAAAGCTCTCTTGTAGTTTTATGGGGGATGTAATTTGACAAGTAGAGTTAGCTAAATTTCTTTTGAAAGAGCTCTAAATTCTTGTTCTCAGTAAGAGGATGAAGTTAAATGCCGGCTTTTAAAACTTGAGCAGAAGTTCAGGGGAGGTGGAGCTGCATCAGATATTATTTGCTGGGGTAAGGAAGTTCAGGAAGTACATCTTTTTTTCCCTAAATTTAGGTCCTGTGTGTGCTTTGGTAGTCCATGGGTGATAAGCCTGGTTAAAATTCAGGGACATGTATCCTGGCAGTCAAAGCACAATTACTATTTTTCTATATGGGGACCAGAGTGCTGAAAACTTGTTCCTGACCAGGTTCTAATGAGAAATTCCTCTTTTCCCAGGTTATGAAGACAGCATGGAGTTTCCAGACCACAGTAGACATTTGCTGCAGTGTCTGAGTGAGCAGAGACACCAGGGCTTTCTTTGTGACTGCACTGTTCTGGTGGGAGATGCCCAGTTCCGAGCGCACCGAGCTGTACTGGCTTCATGCAGCATGTATTTCCACCTCTTTTACAAGGACCAGCTGGACAAAAGAGACATTGTTCATCTGAACAGCGACATTGTTACAGCCCCCGCTTTCGCTCTCCTGCTTGAATTCATGTATGAAGGGAAACTCCAGTTCAAAGACTTGCCCATTGAAGACGTGCTAGCAGCTGCCAGTTATCTCCACATGTATGACATTGTCAAAGTCTGCAAAAAGAAACTAAAAGAGAAAGCCACCACAGAGGCAGACAGCACCAAAAAGGAGGAAGATGCCTCAAGTTGTTCGGACAAAGTCGAGAGCCTCTCGGATGGCAGCAGCCACATGGCAGGCGATTTGCCCAGTGATGAAGATGAAGGAGAAGATGAAAAGTTGAATATCCTGCCCAGCAAAAGGGACTTGGCGGCCGAGCCTGGGAACATGTGGATGCGATTGCCCTCAGACTCAGCAGGCATCCCCCAGGCTGGCGGAGAGGCAGAGCCACACGCCACAGCAGCTGGAAAAACAGTAGCCAGCCCCTGCAGCTCAACAGAGTCTTTGTCCCAGAGGTCTGTCACCTCCGTGAGGGATTCAGCAGATGTTGACTGTGTGCTGGACCTGTCTGTCAAGTCCAGCCTTTCAGGAGTTGAAAATCTGAACAGCTCTTATTTCTCTTCACAGGACGTGCTGAGAAGCAACCTGGTGCAGGTGAAGGTGGAGAAAGAGGCTTCCTGTGATGAGAGTGATGTTGGCACTAATGACTATGACATGGAACATAGCACTGTGAAAGAAAGTGTGAGCACTAATAACAGGGTACAGTATGAGCCGGCCCATCTGGCTCCTCTGAGGGAGGACTCGGTCTTGAGGGAGCTGGATCGGGAGGACAAAGCCAGTGATGATGAAATGATGACCCCGGAGAGCGAGCGGGTCCAGGTGGAAGGGGGCATGGAGAGCAGTCTGCTCCCCTACGTCTCCAACATCCTGAGCCCTGCGGGCCAGATCTTCATGTGCCCCCTGTGCAACAAAGTCTTCCCCAGCCCTCATATCCTGCAGATCCACCTGAGCACCCACTTCCGGGAGCAGGACGGCATCCGCAGCAAGCCGGCGGCCGATGTCAACGTGCCCACGTGCTCGCTGTGCGGGAAGACTTTCTCCTGCATGTACACCCTCAAGCGTCACGAGAGGACTCACTCGGGGGAGAAGCCCTACACATGCACCCAGTGCGGCAAGAGCTTCCAGTACTCGCACAACCTGAGCCGCCACGCCGTGGTGCACACGCGCGAGAAGCCGCATGCCTGCAAGTGGTGTGAGCGCAGGTTCACGCAGTCGGGAGACCTGTACAGACACATTCGCAAGTTTCACTGTGAGTTGGTGAACTCCTTGTCAGTCAAAAGTGAAGCACTGAGCTTGCCTACTGTCAGAGACTGGACCTTAGAAGATAGCTCTCAAGAACTTTGGAAATAATTTTATATATATATATAAATAATATATATATATACATATATACATATATACATAGATCTCTATATAGTTGTGGTACGGTCTAAAAGCAGTCTTGTTTCCTGGAACTAAAAAGTTGGGATCTTAACTTGTTTTGCACTTTAGAATAATAGCATGAGAATCTCACTAATTTAGCATTCTGATAAAAGAAACTTTAGAACAAGTCAGAGAATAGAGAGGTATCTTTCTTTTGAGGGATAGGTGAAGTAAGCCAGTAAGAACCTTCTAAGCAAATTGTTTTATCACACAATGCTTTCATAGGCTTAATTTTGTCAACACTGCATTGTCTTTTGAGTTTTTGTGCCCCACATTTTTTGTTTTGTTTTTTAAAAGTAGAAATTCCCTCCAGTTTTATTAACCTCTACATCTCAAATTGCATGAACCTTTTCTGGCTGTTGGAAACCTGAATGCTTTTAGACCCAAATGGAAAATTTCTGAAATGCTGGATTATCTATTTTTAAACAAGCAGTTGACTTAAAACTTTCTGTGGCAACTTCTGGTTTTCTGACGGTTCCCAATGAGAGAAATTCTGAAAGTACACTGGGATCACTGGGACACTGTCTTTGTGAAGGTTTGCTTGGGATGAAAAAGGATATTGCAGCTTCAGCAGTGTTGAACTGTGTGTTTAAAAATGTGAATTACTGTTCTTGTATACTGTAATTGATTACATGGGCTGGGGGGGTGTCAAAGAACTTGACAGGTTGTGTTGATGCTCTTAGTTGAGTCTTGAAAAGTAAATATTAACGCTACAGAAATGCATGAGTTCAATATATTTTTTGTCTTTGTTTGCATTGTATAACTTTAACGAGTGAGTTTAAAATTATTTAATTTCCTTAGAAAAATAGCACCATTTGGAAAAAAACTGGTGTTATGAAGAACGTAAATGCACTGTTTTTATTTTTATTTTATATAATTTAAATTGACTTTCCCACTGTCCTTAAGTTGAAACTGTTAAGCTGAATAAAACTTAAGCTGCAAATTGATAACTTTGCTACATAACAAGGAACATATACATGTTTACAAACGGCTTAAAGATTTGCATGTGCAGTGTGCATTTATAACAAACTTCTAATTGCACAAAACCCATGCCAGCTCAAAGTTTAGGTGTACACATTTACCCAGTTGAGCATTTTTAGAATAACTACTGCACAAATTGACAATAGGTCATTCTCATTTTTTTTTTTTTTTTGCTCCCCTTTTCTTTCTCTTCCTCCCCCCCCCCCCACTCATGAAAAGATTCTATGGACTGAAAAAGCCCCAGGCTGAAAGGACTGGACTGCCTTGATTGACATGGGGAAGGGGGTTAGTAGACTATGTGTATCGGCAGCAGAGGCTGCAGCCTAATGTGTGGTTTTAATGACCAGCACACAGGGCAAAAGCATTTTGCACAGTGTTTGTTTTCCTGTCTTGCACTTACAAATAAGGTCTATGGGAGTAGCATGGAAAACGTTTGCTGTTTTTCCCTTTTTTTTTTTTAAATTGCTTTTGTTTAAAATTTGATCGCCTTAACTACTGTAAACATAGCCTATTTTTGTGCTTAAGATACTGAATGGAAAACTCCATTGTGTGTTGCTGGACTGTTTTGGAAATATTTGGTCAAATGTGTGTTAATTTGGCTGTAATGGCATTTAAAGCAAACAAACAAAAAAAAAGCTGTGAAAATGGCCTTGGAGCATTATCTTTAGTTACTTGAAGAGTTTCTAGTTTTTTTTTAAATACAGTTTTATGTTAAAATAATTTTTATTAATTTAGAGAAGACAATCAATGTCTGTGAGAAAAACGGACTTTCTGTTGGATTTTCTTTTTGTGGTCATTGTGAGTGATTGCTTCTTCCTTTTCTTAGTTTCACATTCTTCCTTTGTTCTAAAACTTAGACTGACATCTAGCTTTGACAATCATAGTATGTTTTATTTTCCTGAGGGGGGAATAACTTATAATGCTGTTTAGTTTTGTACTATTGGTGTGTTGGTGAATTTTTAAACTGTGTGCTAACTGCAATAAATTATATGAACTGAGAATTTTCTGTGTGCCTGTGTGTGTTTGTGTTATCACGTATTAGATAGATTCTAAGTATGTATAGTACATGATCTCTTTAATATCAGTTCTAGTCAGTTCATGAAATTGTAGTGTGTGTTAGACCACCCAAATGGAAATGAGCAAGCATTCTAATTTAAATGCACATTTAAAAAATGTGGCCCATTTTTTGTAGTTGTAATGAGAATGTTGAGGTAATTCCCTAGAAACTTGTGAATCCATGAAACTTCAAGTGGCAGCTAGGGTTTTCTTGATAGGCTGTCCAACTGGTAGTCCATACACCATGAAGTCACTTTTCATGTGTAATTTTATCCTAAGTTGATTGGTCAAATCTACTGTGTTCTGGTTTAAGTGGAAAATTGAAGGAGACCGGATGTCTTAATTTGGAAGACTGCTTGGCTAATGAGTCTTGAATTAGGCAATTGAATTAGCAGGCACTCAATTGTTCAGGATTAGCTATATGCATCTTTCTTGTTGCTGGGAGAACTTGAACAGTCCCAGGTTTTAATTCTCAGATTTTAATTTTAAATATTTTGCCATTAAGGGAACACTTTTTTATCTTTTATGATTGTCCCAATTTCAAGCCTATCTTGTTGGGAAACATTGTGGGTTGACCTAGGGAATCAACAGAACCCTCGTGTGCAGGCGGAGCTGCAGGGGAATCATGAGCAGCCCTAAGTAGCACACAGAGCTAAGTACTGACCAGAGATTCTGTTAAACTTGAAACTTGTAATTGTGTATAATCCTAAAAATGCATATTAAAATAGGTTTATATTATTATTACATACATTTATGATAAATGGCATGTAGTAAGCTAATATTCTTGACATCTAGAAGTGGAATAAGATCTGGGTCTTGAAAATATATCACATTAATAAGCTTCCTGATGGCTTTGGAGAGTAGGAATCCACAAAGATTATACCATAAAGCACGATTGAAAATTTACTATTTGGAATGTTACATTTCCCTTTTTTGTTGAAAATATATATGTAACTCAGTCTTAACCATCCGAACATTTCACACGAAATGAGGATATACATTTGGACTCTGCAAAATAATTTCTCGAACAATTGTAAACTTCGAGAAAGGAACATCAACACTTGCTTTTCCACTAGTAAGTTGTCAGGTAACAGAGCCTACGGATACAGAGACTTCACTGTACATTAGTCCTACTGGCCATCTAATTTCAAATGAGCATTAGCTTACCAAGCTTAGCCAGGTGTACTCATCAATAGTTTGACATGACTTGAAAATAACTTCTTAAAACATTGGAAAATTGGAAAAATAATGGATATGCAAATTGTCACACTTGATGCCTGAATCCGTCTTGTTATATTTTTAAGAAAATTGGTTGCACAATTGTGTTAGAAACCATTAAAATGGATTATTTGACATCTGGCCTGATCCATAAGTATATTTTTAAGACATGGTTTCATTTACTTTTGAAAACATCTGTTTCTTTCAGATAATTATGCCCTGGATCATTGTGGGCCCAGCACTGTGTGCTGGTTGTACTCCAGGGAATAGCTAAGAAGGATGAAATGTTAGGACTCTTGGTTTTGGATTTCCTTTCCAGTTAATTCTACTATCAGATTAATAGGGGAATCAAGTGGAGTTTTTCTTTATCAGGCTTGTCACAAATATCTACAAACAAATTTTTTGGAAGGTTTGAAAAAGATGAACATTAAAAATATATAATGTCTCATAATGACCATACTCATTTTCCCAAGTAAATCTTCTGTCGTGAACTACCAACCATTGAAGAAAGCACTTAAAAACAAAAAACAAATCAAAACAAAACAAACTAAGAAATTACTTTAAAAATCTTGGATTTCCATGTTTATAGATAAAACACAAATTGTAGACTTAAGAATACTCATTGTTTCTGTTAAGAATTTTTTTTCCAAAAAAAGGTCTTAAGATCTCAAATTTTCTGATATTGCATGACATTTTATTCCTAGAAAGCTTAACATGATGTTTAATTTCTAATCAAAAGAAATTTGTAATGCCTCTGAGTAGGGAACTCAGGTAATTTTAAATTTTAATTTGTAGATAATATAAATTTTTATAAGTATTTGTTGCAATGTTTGAAATTTCTGATAAAATACAATGAAGCACATGTGAAATCTTGAAATGTGGGAAAGAAAAGCTCCATCTATTTTAAAGTCTTTTTGCCTTTAAAATGTTAAAAGTAGTATCTTTAAAAATAAATGTATTTTTTTTAAAGCAAATAGTTTTTAGAAACTTCATTTTGGCTTATATCCAAATTTATTACACAAACAGGATTTTGTTCCTTATGTTAAAAAATTTCTACCTTTTGCCTACAGAAGCACAGCAAACATCTTTATATGTGATCCTTCATTCTAAGACTAGAACCACTTTCCCTTTGACTCAAGTTGACTTAGTTCTATAAAAAGAAACATTTATGTTTGTAGCCTTCCCATCCCTACTCAAACTTGCTTATTATAAAAGGATTGCAAAGCAGTCAAATCTTACTGATACTAAACTTTTTAGAAATTTAATTCATTTTCAGAGACACTTAAGAAATTAAACTTTAAGTATTTTTACAAACTAATTCCTTAAAAAAAAAACCCTTTAGTAAATAACTTGGTAATTTCTTGTACAAGAAACGGAATTCCAAATGTAAAACATTATGTTGAGAAAGGGTGAGGTCTTGGAAATAAATCAAAGGCTTGTAAAAAAAAAAATTTCCCAAGTTCAAATACCTGATTATCTATCTACTTATGATAAACTGTTGACTTATCCAGATAATTTGAGCATATAGGACATTTTTTTCCAAAATAGTTGAGCCTTTGAAAGAAATATTTTTTGGAAAGGGATGAATTATGCAGTTACCTTTCCTAATTCTATTCTAATATTTACTAATTTGCTGTTCACCAAAATTTTTAGTCTTATGTATGATACTTAATCTTTGATGTGTCATTAACAATAACAACAACAAAATCTTTTCAAAAACAGAAATGTTCTTGATATGTCGCCATGTATACCTAAATACGTATTTCTTTAGGAATAGGTTTGCAGTTAAAGTTTGTAACTCGCTATAGGGAGCATTCTCTCCAGTTAGCTTGGCAGAAAAGGAGTGAAAATCCAATTTGGCTTTAAAATGTAGCACATTAGTGAGTAACAGTTTCAGTGAGGATATTTAAGAGTGGCTTTCAGAGGCCGTGTGACACCCATAGAGTCCATTCATGGAAATGACTGGCTTACGGTTTGTTATGATTTCTGTAGTTAATCATTAAATCAAGTAGCTTTTATTAAACGTCAGTATGCATGCTTAATATGCCTAGGTAGGAATTTTAAGGGTTCTGTTGCCCCAAACATTCAAGTTTGTAAAATGTATATTTGTAGTTAATACCAAGTGGAACATGAAAAATGCTTTTGAATATCAGTAAACTCAGGTAGATTAAATTTGTTGTTTCAGTACATAATGCATATATAATAATACTGAACCTGAAAGAACAATGTAACCTTATTTATGTGTTCTATGTCAAACCAGAGCTAACCTTTGATATGGGACAGAGCGTTAAAGAATGTATCTTAATTGTGTATGGTTTATAAATGTATGTTACTTAAAACTATATAAATCACACATTCATTTTATTTAAAAATCATAATGTAATTCATTTTACCTTTAGAGGAATATAAAGACCTTAATATTTTTGTAAGTCTAATAATGCTCTGAAATGATTTCTGATCAAAGAGCACTTAGACTTTCCATCTGAATCTCTTAAAATTCATCTTTTAAAAAAGAGACTCAAAATACACATATACCTTTTCTGTGGACCTTTGTATTATATACGTGAGCTCTTTGGTAATATTGAAATGTTAATTGCATGCTTATTATACAGACAGCAGTATCTCTTAAAGATGTCAATTTGGATAATTTTTGGAAACAGTAGTACAATAACAAGTATTTCAAACATTGAAGAAAAGCATTCAAGGCTTTGGAAGCAGTGATTCCATAGAAATTAGTGCAGTCTATTTATATTTAGTGTTTAAAATCCATTTTTCTAATTTATAATTGTGTTGCTTAGAATTCTCATGCAGAAGAAATTTAAGCATAGAACCATATTTGAAGAAAATTATTTTCTACCACTATTTCTATGATACCTGGCTTTGAGAAAAAAGGTCTCATACCTGAGCATGTGACAGAAGAAAGGCACAGACAGGTATATATTAAGGCATAGTCACTGTACATGAGCCCGCAGTGGAAAATTTGTTTGAAGATTTCTTCAAAATCCCCAAGATTTTGCAACTGAATAAACCGAAAGAAACTGAAACCTGGCAGATAAACTAGTCCTTTAGGTTCTGATTTTTTTTTTTTATTGTTGTTGAGACTCAAACAAATTCTTACTTTGTAGTCTGCTCTGTTTCTCAATGTCCTTTTATTTACTGTAAGAGGGTAAATTTTATGCATCGAGTGATTTTGACACCATTGCACAACTGATTTTTCCAGCCAACTTGTTTTGTATCTGACTTTCTACCATTTTGAGAAAATGGAAACAAATTTGAAATGAAAACTATATTTCAGATTGGCTGTCTTACTACCCCACACGGGTAAGCTGCATGTATCCTCGGAGGCAGGCCTGAGAATGCAGAGGAGAGAGCAGAGGCCTCTCTGGGTGCTCATTACAATAAACAACACCAACGTGGATGAAGTCTTTAGGTTAAAAGGGGGAGAAGCTAGAGGTATGTTGGGGCACAAAGAAGTTTCTGCTTTTCATACTAAGTGTGAAGTCTAGAAAATATGGTGATTTCTCACATTCTATTTTTATGTTCTTTTACTTGAGGGATGCCTCAAAGCACTGGAATCACTTCTGTGCACAAGAGGGAGGCAGGGTGGGCTTGTCATCATTTATTCAGTTTGCTTTGTAAAGGTGCTTATCTTGCAGTGAAAATAATAATGTGCTCCAAATACAACAGGCAGTTTATAGGCTTGACCGGTATAGAGAATTTCAAATGACTGAAATGTTTGTGTTTAAAAGTCAGTCAAATAACATCCTTGAAGAATGAGGCAAGCAAGCCTCGTATTGCAATTTTTACTTACTGATACATATATAATTGTTTTTAACTCTCCTAAAATAACTCTTAAGCCTCAGAAACAAAAACGAGTCCGAGTTTACATCTGTACCCTGAAATTTGAAATTTGCATTCTGGACTGCTTTTAGATAACGAATTAACTTTGTTATTCAAATTATCAAAATCCAAGGGTCAGAAAAGCCCAATTATTCTCCATGATTTGAAGACCTGTGCCATGTGTCTGATATTATCTCCTTCAGTCGCTGCCTCACATGTTTTTCCACATGGAGAGACAAATCTAGAATCACTAAAAGCCAGAGTTGGAAGGGGCAGAGGTGATTCCCTGGTCACCTGTCCTAGAAGGGAAGCAGCAGGTACAGGGTTACGCTTAGGGGACTAAGGCAGTTCAAGCTCGATCTGAGCATTTCATCCATTTTTGAAACCTTTGGAATTTTTCATTTTGGAGATGTGGTTCTTTCCTCTTTACAGACGCACAAAGGTTGAATTCCTGAATTAGGTACTTCTTTGATCTAGCCTGGTCTGAGGTGTGCTTTTGGGTTGAGCCTCACTGGTAAAATTTGTATGAGGCAACTATGTATTTACCATGCTCACACTTCACCATTGTCTGCTGCATCTATTCACAGTTAGAATCTATGATTGGAAGGGTAGTGTCTCTTTTCCTGACAGTGACCCTCTCAATTATTTAACAAATATATACCACAGGACATTCTCTGCTGGTGTCAGAGAGGGACATGTTTTGGCCTCTGTCTCTTTCCAGCTCATCAAGAGCTGAAACCCTGGCAGGATTCTACTGACTGACGCGTTCTCCCTCAGCGCGCCCAGCTCTGAACGGGTTGCTTGGATTTCCAAAACCTGTTATTTGTTCAATCACAACGAGGCACTACTCCTTGCTCCTTGCAGGCTGGGAACTCCAAGGCTGTCAGAACTGTGGCTGGACATACAGGGGGGAGAAACAAGACCATGGAGCCAAGGGTAGCAGCCACACAGGAGCCTCAAAATGTGTTTGCTGCTGAAATGGGAGAGCTGAACGTGTTTCCACTTAATCTGAAAATTGGCCTTGGTTTCTTGGAATGTTTCTCACCTCCGCTCAGCATTGTCTATTGGAAAGAAGGCTCAAGGGGAAGTTGGGGCAGATCTATCAAAGCGATACCGGTGGAATACCACCCATTACCTCCACTCTCCATTTGTAGGACTGGAATAATAAAACTCACATCACATTTTTGGAATAATATAAAAACACATTGCAACAGCATTAAACTCTCAGAGAAAAGATGCTAGGCAAATTTTGGGGTGACAACACTATTGTAATCATTCTTTTTTACACCAGGATGACATTTTTTTTCTCACAAAGCCTTTCTATTAATGTGAATTTTATTCAATGTAGATTTTTATGATTTAAATTCATGGAACACTAGTAGTTTCCAATTTATTTCCATTTTAAGCAGGTCCCAAGGAAAGCAATTTCTATGTGCAATGTGAAAATTAAAGTAACACAGTAATGAAAAATGGTCCACATTCTTGGGGGGGGTGTCTGTAGGTATGTACACGTTTAGATGTGCAAACGTCATTAACCTGTGTCCCACTTTTGGTTTGTGTTGACAAATTTCTCAGAGTTCTTTCTGATTTGTGTAGTCCAAAGTCTAAGTTGGATGCTGATAGTTTTTTCTTAAGGCTGAAGAAATGAAGATTGCAAGCTTCAATTCATGTTTACTTTTATATCATAAATATAAAAAAGTATAGAGCATACATAATGTTAACAAACAGGGATAGTCCTCAGGAAAGCACACATTAAAATGATTTGCCCAGAGACTTAAATGATTAACTCTGATCTCATCAGGAGAAGGTGATGCACGCCACATCAGAGTTCAGAGTACCTTACTGTCATGCCTCATGTCATCTATGTATCATTTTATATGTTGTTAGGGCCATATCATAATGCAGTCGGTCTATGGTCAGATCACACTGGAGGAAATAAATCCACCTGGAGGAAGATGCAGCCGGCGAAAGTCCACAGGGCAGTGGAATGCGATGCTGCTATGTGCAGTGCTGGTTATCAGTATATTTTGAGTAAATATTGCAGGGATCAAAGTTATGATCCAACTTTTGTTTCTCGTCACAGAGCCAAGTACTGGAGGGCTTCGGAATCCGCATTCAGCATGTCCGCTCTGCTCTTTGACGCAGTGCCACTCTGCAAAGGCATTCGAGCCACAGTCATCTATCTTTCTTTTCCTTCTTTCTCTCCTTGCTCTAATGACACGAATCTTCTGCCCCACTTTAGAATTTTGATCAGTTTTTATGAAGGCAATGATTGTTCAACACATCTTTGGTAGAACAGTTCACTTTGTGGATATATTTAATAGTTTGGCTCTAAAAAGTTAAAAACAATAAGAACCAAAAACAAACAAGCACCCCCCCAAAAAAAAAACCTTCCCTCTGTTTGATGCCATAGACAAGAGTCCAAAAGACATTAGCTGCTCCATTGCACACATTGGAAGGAGAGTTTGCTGTGAGCCCAGTCCTCCTAATGGACTAGCAATTTTGTGAAAGGTTTAGAGGATTTTGTTTAACCATTTCGGCATGTGTTTTTAATGAGCTCTTGATGCTCTATAACAAAGGCCAGGTTGTGAGTTTTGCAGCCTCCTCCACCCTGGTCCCTCCCAGCCGACCTACAGAGTGGAGTGGGCACCTGCACTCCTCGCCAGGCTCACCTATGGGAGTCAAGGTGGTGGGCATCTCTGGGCCTGTCTTCATGCCAGGGATGAATCATGCAGTAGGCAGAGCGGAAGGAGTCTCTTTGTTGACAGCTTTCCATCTGGACTTTGGATACAGCTGATTGTTCACATAGAGTGCTGGTTAGCTGGAAGGGCTACCCGAGTCAGCTCCTCCATAAGGGATAAGAACTGTGTAAAACATCAGCAAAAACCTGCCTAGGATTGCTTTTGCAAAGCCCAGAGAAGCCCTTTCTGAGTTCCAGGCACCCAGGTTGGTGAATGTGCATGGCTGATGCTTTGACAAGTGGGTACTTACTAATCAGTAGGATCATTTATAACCTCATTCAGATAATCCAAC
Organism: Tympanoctomys barrerae; assembly: GCA_002564285.1. Taxonomy (NCBI): domain Eukaryota; kingdom Metazoa; phylum Chordata; class Mammalia; order Rodentia; family Octodontidae; genus Tympanoctomys; species Tympanoctomys barrerae. Next base: position 15,988 of record NDGN011296351.1, read on the forward strand.
TGAAGGACACCTGAATAAATACATCTAGCTCAGGTGGTGAGAAGCTAACACCTTTTCAGTTTAATAATTAAAATAAACAGTGCTATTGAGATGAATTTCAGTTCGTCATGTATAAATGTAAGAAGCTCTATAAAGGATGGATTTTTTTTGTGATTCACACAGGAATACGATGGATGTCTGATACGCTTTCCACAGCTATTTAAGAAAAAAAAAAAGATGCTCTTAGTCATGGGGTAGAGTTATGTGATACGCGTTGCACCATCCAGGCTGTGTCTTGGCCAGTACAATTTTTTTTCTTTCTTTCTTTTTTTTTTTTTTGTGAAAGATTACTTCTTGGCAAACTAGATATGCAAACGCCAGAATACAGTAAAACCACATTTAATTGGACCTACTTGCCAACTTCTTGAACACAGCTTGGATTATTCCACTGCAGGCTGCTTCTGTTAAAAGCTGGGGGAGGAGGAAGTGGCATATTGACAAGGCCTCAGATAATTTTTTTTCCTCTCAAAGTACAATTATGCAATGAGCCAAGTTTGGAAGTATTTTACTATGTTTAATAATTATTATTAAAGATATTGTAAAACATATGCATTTGTTAAATGGAATGTAATGGGAGTAAAATCATGTCATAAATTTTACTTTGGATTTATTTTCCTATTTTGTGTTTTATTTGACAGCCTTCCAGATTGATTCTAGCCAAAACCATGCACTCTAATACATATCATACTTGATATTAAAGTGAGAATATGGGTAATTTATAGAACCCGAGTGAGAACGGTTTTCTGCTCTTAGCCAGCTTGTAGAGAATTGCCACCTTTGTTCAGGTAGCAACTGATACACAGAAATAATACACAGAAATAGTAGGAATAGAGAAGCCCTCCACACATTCTCTCAGACAGAAGCTCCAAAACCCACTTTTTTCTGGGCATCCCTATTGTTCAAAGAAAATCAGGGGCAAAGAGAAAGATAACTTTTTTCTCTTTCTGTGCATCTAGAGGCATCTCTAGAGGTAGGGGCAGGACTCACTGGCCAACTGGGATGTACTCAGGTGACAGGTGGTCCCAGGTGATGCTAAGGATGCTAGGGAGCAGCACCACTCCCCACATGGGCAGCTGACCTCAGCTTGTGGCACCTCTTGAGTTTCAACACATTTCTATTACCGCATCTTTATGGTGTCTTTTCCAAAGGGCGAGAGAGTTCCCCTCAGACTGCACTTCTCGCAATGCACAAAGGTGCCATTGCTAATGATTAGTGACACACTTGGGGTTGTTTGCGCCGAACTCCACCTGCTCTGTGAAATCCCCATGATTTTCTCACATTCCCTCTCAAGCTGCCTAGCAATGCGGGCCTCTCTTCCAAGTACGCTTATGTGTCAGTCTGACTTCTGTGTATGCTGCAAATTTCATTGTTTTCCTCTGCCTGCCCATGATGAGTGACTGGAGGAGGAGGCAGGCTGGTGACAGCAGCGCAGGTCTCCGCATCCACCTCTTTGCCCACCAGTGGGCTGCCTTTCCCTTCTGTGAGAGTTCTTAGTGGCGGCTTTCCCAGGTGTGTATTGAATGTGTTCCCTGGGGCTTCAGGAAGACTCCTGCAGCTCTGGCTGCGGGTGGGACTGCGGCAGTGTGGCGTTTGCATGTGCAGAGGTGACTTGAGGACATCTGGACTGCAGCCCTGCAAGCAGGGCTCTCGCTGCAGGCATTGAAAACCCTGCTACACCAGCCCCCAGTGCCTTGGAACTTTCTCCAGTGAGAACGTAGAGGAACCGGTGCCCTTGATTTCTCGGACATCCACAGCCTTAGTGCATGCAGGGTAGTCCAGGGACTGAGAGACTCAGAGACAGCACCTGGGAGGTCTCAGTACAGGCCTTGTTTCTAAGAGAAACCAAGCTGCAAGGGGTATAGCACGCGCTCTGCCCTCAACTTCTCTGCTAACGAGCTAGGCAGTCTTGAGCAAGTGACTTCATTTCTCCATCTTTCAAAAAACCTTTTCGACCAAATGACTCTCAGGTTCTTTCCAGCTCTAAATTTCTTGGGCATTTTTTTTTTTTTACCTATTTAACTGAAATGCTGATTGAACTTGAATGAGGAAATATTTTCCAATTAGAGTAGAAATGATGACTAATATGCTAGGCTTCTGAGGTTCTGTGATCAAAGGCATATTCACTCTGATAAGGGAGGACATGAGTAGGGCTAGCATTTCTATCAGTCTGTGGGATTTTATTATCTAACTACACTTATGTCTACACATGTTAGCCATGTGCTAATTACATATGCTTTCTTATTGTGGTCAAGGCCAGTGGATGTTGGGGTTATTTTTATTTAATAGAAGAAATTCAAGAGATCCTAAATAAATACAAGGCAAGATCTTATCTACTTTTAGTTTTTATACTTCATATCTATGTTTAAGCAACTGGGTGGGGACCGTATCACCCATGTTCTCTTGCTGTTGGTTATTTTAACTTGTAATGAACAGGTAGAAAGGGCTCCTAGCAAAGAAGTGATTCTTACTCATCCTGTGAAGGGACTTGCTATCTTCCTCACTTTTGTTTGGATAGCTCTGGGCCACCTTCCATCCTGTGGCTTGCATAGGAAAACACTGAGGATACTGGTAGATGTTCAGCTTCTTTAGGAAAGAGTGCACCAAAGTCTATATCTTGGGGATGTGGCCCATGGGATTTGCAGTGTGTAAAAGTGGGTAGGCCTAAAGGTCAGAGGTCACTTTACGCAAGTAGTTCCTCAAATGAGAACGCATCACAAGTGTAAATGGTTTTTAAAAGAAGGCCCAATTCTTAATTATAAGAAACCCATGATGCACCATTGGTGGCCAGACCCCTAACCTAGTAATACCCTGTATTTTTAGCATGTTCTTAATCATTCCAGGGTGGAGAAAAACTACCAGAATGTTTGGTGCAAAACAATCCAGAAGAGTGACAGCAGACTACTTTGTGTAGGAGACTAACTCAAAGATGCGCCCCCCAGCAGCCTTCTGAAGTCACCAAGTGAAATGGTTGAGGAATTTTAAGATTAGCATGTCAGCAAGACTGAAATAGGGCTATGTTCTCATATTAGTTAAAAAATCTTTTTGTTGTAAAGAAGAGAAATCCAACTTAAGCTGGTTTAAGCCAAAAAAGATTTTTTTTTTAATATCACAAGGCTATTTGGATTCAATAAAATCCAAAAGAGGAATATGGATAGGTCTTGGGAGCAGCTAGAATGAGGCGCTCGGAGGCTGTCTGGGTTGCTGTCTTTCCCCTGCCTCTGATTCTCTTTCTGCTGATTGGCATTTTCTATTCCTCAGTCCACATGGTGGAACAGGGCTGCCAACTGCTTCTGCATTTACATGTCTTCATTTCCAGACACCCAGAGAGAGACTGACTTCTTTTTGTGGGCTGTAGTTCCCAAATCCTGGGGGAGGGCTCTGATTGGCTGGTCTGGGTCAGGTGCCCACTTCTTGACCAATGGCTGTTGCCAAAGATGAGGCCCTTTGTACCAACAAGCAGTCAGCCCATAGTGCCATATGTATGCTGAGAGACCTGTCTGTCCAGGGCAGTCAGGGCCAGGGGAGCAGCTCCCAGGAGATTTTCCTTGAAATGAGGCTGAGCTTACAAAATGACAGGGGCCCATTATGTTTCTGAACTTAATTCAAAGTGTAACTATGAGCAAGTATTTATTTGAAAATGAGAATAATATATTCTCCCTTGTGGACTAGTAGCAGTGAATTTCTAACTCATAGCCAAATGGTTAAGTGACATAATGTATTTTTTAAAGTGCCATAAAATATTAATCAATTTTCATTTAATTCACTTCATGTAACTTCCTTCCTTTATTATTTCATAGTCCTGGAGCATACTCATGTACACATTTCTGGAATCATCCTACCAAGGCCCTAGGACCCCGTTGCTATTTGACAGCCATCCATGTGCCCTGCAGTAGGGCAGGTGATAACTAGACAATAGGACATATGAGCAAGCAACGTTTCCCCCTTTCTTCTTGCTTGGGACCAACAAGGGACATTCTATGTCAATGAAGAACTCTGACACAGGGACCCTCGGATGAGAGTGAGGAGAAGCCACCTGAGAATGTTGGTTGATGTGAACTAGGCCTTCAAGGCTGAATATATATATATATATATATATATATATATATATATATATTGACATCAGGGAGGACATCATCTACATCACATACTAATCAACCCCTCATGTGCATCCAGCACCACACCCCAGACACATGGAAGGAGAGACTCAGCTGCAGACAGAGAACCACGTAGATTGTTCTAAATGGCAGGCACAAGCTGTTTGGCCGTATGGCTTGTCACTCCTTGGGTAGTCTTGGTCCCATCGTGACAGATGCAAAAATCATCAGCATAAAGATATGCAAGAAAAAGAAGCTCTTGAACAGAGTTAGGTCCTCCAGGACAAGGTAGAGAAGCATTGATTCAGAGTTTTGTAAACTCTGTAGGAAGCAAAGGCAAACACTTCAGACACCATGGATTTTAGCTTTGTTGCCAGGAGTCCAATTATTGTGATTGGTATTTGGAAACTTTGGGGACCTCCAAAGGATGTGGCCTTGTTTTCAGCCTCTGTTGATCTTCCCCTTGCCTGCCTGTGGGTCTCACCACCTCTTGGCTGTGTGAGTTTGGATGCGGTACCAATCCATCAAGCCCCACTTCCTCATTAAAATAAAGATTTCGGCAACTGCTGCTTTGAAGGACAGTAAGGATTGGCGAGTCAATGCCCTCCAAATAGTGGAAGCACTGTTTCTGGTAGGATGCAAGCAGTCAGAGAGGATGGAAAAGGAACTCAGGGTAGCTTGGCAGAAGAAGAGAATGTATTAATTCATGTAACTGAGAAGTCCAGGGGTGATGATAGCTTTGGGGAGTGGCTGGATGCAGGAACGATGATCTTAAGTCCTCTCATTCTCTCCTTCCCCTCCCAATCACTTTTCTTGGGTTTGTGTCCACATTTCCAACTGAAAGCAGCCTTTCCTTGTAATGCAGGAGATGAGCATGGACAGAGATAACCTCATCCCAGCTAGTGACCTCCGAAGGAAGAGGATGGCAACCTCTGAGCATCTGTGTGAGTTCCAAAGGGAAGAACCCTCACTTGACCTGAATAACATGCTCCACTACAACTATGATGTCCTTGGAAATGGGGTACCATGTTTGAGCAAGTTTAGGTGACCATGATTAAGCCTTATTATTATTTACTTTAATGTTTTTGTTCAGGGCCTCACTATAAAGCTTGGACTCCTAGTGATCCTCCTGTTTTTAGCCTCCCCAGCACTGGGATTACAGGTGTGTAGCACCAAGCCTGGCCTCATGGCCCACTCAGTGTACCTGGGACTGGAGTGGCCTGTGCTGGGGAGTGAACCCTGGTCCCTGCACTTGCCTAAGCAGGTGCTTATCCACTGAGCAATCTCGCTGGCCCACTATCACTAAGCTTTAATTCAAGCTTCAAGTAGAAACAGGGCTAGAAAGTTTGGAGGGATTGAAAGGAGATTTACCAAGAAGTGATGGGTGGTGATAATTTTTTATTTCTGAGTTCTTGCTTAAAGAAGGGAAATTCGAGCTGAGTGTGGGAAGAGGTATGCATACAGAGCAAATATGTATTAATATGGCACACTTGGCCCTTGGAACCCAGCAGTCCCTGACCTCACTGAATTTACAGCCATGGACATGATTTAAAGCACTGTCCCTAAAGGCATGAGTGTTATGATAGGCACAAAACGGAGTAGCAAGTAGGAAGCTGCCTTGAGTGGGGGCCAGCTGGGCTGATGGGCCAGAGATTGTTCAGTGACGGGAGAACAGGAGTTATCCACATATAGGTAGAAGAGAGTTTTGGGCAGTGGGATCAACATGTGTGAAGGACCCGGAAAGCCAGGGGACTCTGAGGAGGCTATTCATTCCTTCTTGGTCCAGCCAACTTGGCTGGATCCCTGAAGGCAGGATGTATGATTCCTAGAGCTACCAGAACAAATCAGCACACACCTGTTACCTCGAAACCTCAGTCTTGCAATTGCAGAGTACAGAAATCTCAAACTAAGGTGCTGGTAGGGCCATGCTCACTCCAGAGGTTCCAAGGAGGAGTCTTTCCTTGCCTCCTAAACTCCATCTTCTGGTGGCATTAGGTGCCCCTTGAGGCCACACCACTCCAGTTTCTCTTCCATTCTCACATGTCCTTATACTCCTTTCCTATTTCTCCTTGGACACTTGTCATCACACTGAGGACCTGCCTGAATAATCCAGCATGATGGTCTCATCTCAACATCTTTAACTTCATTTTGTCTGCAAAGACCCTGTGTCAAAACATGGTCATGTCCCCCAGGTCTGGATGTTAGGATGTAGCCATCTCTCTTGGGGAAACACAATACAGTCAGTGAGGAGATTAGGCAGGGTATGCTGGGCTGACGCAGGCCAAGTCACAGGGGACCTGGACCTCATTCTAAGGCAGGCAGGGACTTCAGTGTTCATTCCAGAAAGAACATCACTTATTTTGTGCCAGTGGGCAGAGAGCTAGGAACAGGATGTTTGGCTAGAGTGTCAGGAGACCATTGCCATGGTCCTGATGAGGATGATGAACTTGGGCTAAGGCAGTGAATGAAGAAGCATTTGGATCCTTGACTGTCTGAGGAAAACAAGTCAGCCAGGCTCGAGGGTCGATGGTTCTGCGTACGGGGTGGCTGACAGCAGGGTGGAGGAGCAGGATCATCACAGCTGATGTGTATCATTCTCATCCTTACACTACTTTCTCTCAGGAAACAGCACAGGGAAGTGAGAAGAATGTTGGCTTTGGAACAGGTGAAAGCTAGAGTCAAAGCTCAGTGTTTCTATCTTCCAGCTTCTTGACCTTGATTATTTTTATTTCCTCAAAGCTTCAGTTTGCTCCTACATAAAGGGGGAGTAATGACACTGACTTCAGAGGGCTCTGGAAAGAAACAGATGATGATGTTCGTGGTGTCCTGGTCTTGGGTGCACACCCCATGGGCACCCCGTGTGCTACTTCCCCTCCTTCTTCTTGCTTCATCAGCCTCCTTTCCTGCTGGAACTTCCCTTGTTAGTCACCTGCGCTGCCCTCCTACTTGTCTCCCACCTGCTTCCGGGGCAGTTGCCCTACCCCACCTGCAGCCTTTCTCCCCAGGGACTTGCCCACAGATTGCCCTCTCCACTCTCCTGGAACCTTCACTTGTGACTCCTAAGTAGCAGAGGCCATAAAAGCAACAGGCTGCGAAATGGGTGATGTGAGCCCCTTGAACCGGAAGTACTTCCCTACTGCCGCAGTACGCTCACTCATCTCTTCCTGGTTGCGTGCGTCTGCTCACTCCACGGACACCCTGACAGGGCCAGGCTCTGCCTAGCTCTGGGAGACAAAGCTGAACACAGCAGTGGCTTCCTCCAGCTGTGGTTCACTAATTCTATGAAGCAACCAAAGCTCTCTATGCTAGTGAACTTTCCACATCCACTAGTTGCATGACCTCACTCTCTGGCTTTACAGTCTCCAGGAGAGAGGACAGCCAGGAGCAGCCTGAGTGAGTCTCCAATGCAGGGATGAAAGAATAGTAGGAAGCAGTGTAGGGTCCCAGGACAGAAGCCTCTTTAGGGGAGTGGGTCCTGGCCCACCTCACAGACACATGTCTGTCCGTGTTGGCTGTGTTCTCCTCCACCAGTTTCTTGAAACCTCCGTCCCACTCATACTGATTAGTCTTAGTCTGGTAAACTGAGTGAGAAGGACTCAAACTCGATTTATTTACAATGTTCAGGCACATGAACATGGGATTTCTTGGGGCAGGATGTACAAAGTGTAAAGGGTCAACCTCATTGTGCTCTATGCAGGGGGTGGCTGGCTCTTTTGGGTGTGGGGAGGCTCTGGAGAGATTAGCAAAAATTAGTCTGCCTGGAGCTGGGGTTCTCAGGAGAGGCATTAATGCAAATGTAAGCATTCTCAGATGGGATGCAAATTCCAAAACAACGGTCTTCAGAAAGAGAGGGTCTCTAAGACTTGCCCTAAAATGTCTAAGAGACTGATTTAAACCTACTGCCTGGAAGTTATGTTGACAGTAGAAAGAGAAACAATGAAGTGTGAAGTGGTGTGAAGCCTGGAAGCCAGAATCCTAGGGGAAAAAAATTAGAGGAGTAGTTTCAGTAGTGGATGAATTTGTCTCACTAAGTATTGTGCAAGACACTACAGGGTATGTCAAGAAAAAAAAAATGTCTCTATCCAAGAGGACTTAGGAGCGACCCAAGAGAGATAGCAATCCCAGAAACTTGCTTTGAGAATCTTACCTGTGAAACTGCTGTCTCTTGTTTGATGTCTCCGCTGTTGTTCCACACAAATTTCTGCTAATCTCTCCAACTACATATTAAGTTGGTGTTAACACCCATTTTGCAGGTGAGGAAACTGAACTTCAGAGTGTAACTTCCCCAGGGACCAGGATCCCAAGCTAGATTTGCTGACCCTGAAGCCCATTGAATTTGCCTGTAAAAATGCAAGTTAAAGAGAAATTGAGTAAAAATGATGCAGCTATGATATGTACATGTGCTAATTCCCTATGATGAATGTAATTATTTATATATCACAAACACCTACCAATAAAAAAGATGAGAAGGACTGGGATAGTACAAAAGGATTTTTCTCTGGGATTCAATTTTTTTTTTATTCCTTTGCAATTTAAATGATTCTAGAGGCTTTATGACAGCTGCCAATCAGCTGACTGACCTGCACAATTTCAGGACAACCAGAGCATATTGCAGTATTGCATGTGACTTGGCTTGCAGAAGAGGTTATGATTGACCTAGCAGGGTCTCTACCTACAGCATCTTTTATCCCCACTGGCTGACCCAAAAATTCATGAAAGAAAGCCCCAAAAGAGTCTGTAAAGTCAAAAATGGATTTAGAATCTTTCATCAGAAAGAGATCTCTCATTAGCCTGTTGTCCCATCATGTGGGTATGGACATGGAGACTATGAGAGGGGAAGTGGCTGGCCTAAGGCCACAGAGCCACCTACTGCTCTTTGTGCCTTCTGGTGGGACTGGGCTTGGGAGGAGATGGCTCTACCCCAGGCCATCTGGGCCTTTTGAAAGTCCTAGCAATGATCAGTTGCCCCTTATCTGATGGCACCCATAGCAGTGTAGTCATTTCAAATTGCACATGTGCCCTTCAGTGCCCACAGCCAATCTATATGTCCTTACCAGGGCATCAGAGTTCTCTGGTGCCAGGTGGACCAAGTTAACCAGCAACTTGTGCATTATTGGATCAGTTTACGTTTAATTGCAGTCTGACATCTCCTGAGCTGAGGTGGCCTTGCTTTTGCTTTCTGAAAACAATATGCAGCTTTGGCCAAGGAGTCTGAGTTTCCTAGAGAAGGTGAGGATACCTGAGAGCTCTGGCCTATTGCTCCCTAGGGTTGCTCTAAAGCAGTGTGCGGACTCCGTGTGTAGGCCACTTTCTTTGCTCCCTTCTCTGAAGTGTGTGTTTCCACAGATGCAGAGGCTGAGGAGGTGTGGCTGGGACACGCAAAGGATCCCGTGGTGACAGGCACGCCCCTGTTGTCACAGGCCTAGAGATTCTGCAGCAATCCCCTCTCTCTGGGATTTGAGGAGGAGGAGGAGGAGGAGGAGAGAAGGGAGCTGGCTCTGAGGCTCGCAGGCAGCAGCCCTCCTTCTGAGCACCAGCTATCGCTATCGCTATTGTTACTGTGCGCACAACTCACACAGCTGCACCACCCACAGGATGCTGGCCTGTGAACCTGGACCTGAGGAGAGGGAGGGAGCCAGGGAGACAGGTGGGGGTGGCTGGCCTGTGTGAAGGTGGGGGCAAGGGCTCTCACAGCCCACAGCCAGCACTTTCTCACTGCCTGCAAAGTCCTCCTTGCTCCTCCAACTCTAGAAACTCTGGCCGCCCTTCAGAGTCTCCACCTTATCCTCCTCACAGTCATTTCTGCACAACTGCTGCATCCCTTGCATTGTCCCTGAGTGGCACAATGGAGGCCCTGCTATGAGCCAGGCACTTGCCATTAACCATCTCTTTTAAATTCTCGCACCAAGGGCTGGCCAAATAGCCCAGCAGATTAAAGCACCTGCAAGCAGGTGCAGGGGCCAGGAGTTTGATCCCCGGGCCTGCTGAGCCAGCTCCGCCCCCCCCCACCCCCACCCCTGGGGCATGCTGAGACAGCAACTGAGACTGGGCGTGGTGGTGTGCACCTGTAATCCCAGCTCTTGGGAGGCTGTAAACAGGCAGATGACTATGACTTTGATCTAGTAGTGAGACCCTGAACACCCTATAAAACCTTCCCTAAAATTAAAAAAAAAAAATCTGCAACAACGTTAGAAGCTGGTGTTCTCCACGGAATGAACTCTAGGCTTAAGTGACTTGTTTAAGGTCACCACAGAGTGAGAGGAGAGAGGCAGGCTCAGGGCTGTCCTACTCCAGTGATGTGTCTACTAGCCATAGACACCACCACTGCTGGCTGGCACCAAAGCAAGCCATAATTGGGACCTTCATCGGGCAAGGCTGTTGAGGGCACTGGGTGATTTTTCCTTCCTATTAATTTATGCATTTCTGGGAGAGGCTGTGGGGAAAAAGGAACCCTTCTCCACTGCTGGTGGGAATGCAGACTGGTGCAAC